>JAAAKO020025863.1:0-30291 GCA_010015015.2 Bolitophila cinerea
TGGGGCCGTGCGCCGAAAACTCCCCGAACAAACATTGTTAGGGGGACTTCCCTATACCTCCCCTGAAAATTTGGGGGAAATCGGGCAGGAGCGCCTATATCAAAGATTTGCCAAGTTTTATTTTAAAAATCTATTATCTATTGTCTATTTAAATTGCTTTTATTCATTTTAATAAAAAAATCATTGTGAATATTTTTTGACGTTTTGACTATTTATTTTAAATGTTTTATTTTTTTTAAATGAACTGTACTGCTGCATTGTGACCATTGAACATAAATCAAATACCAAAATACCGGCTATTACCTAAAATGTCAATAACCATTATCATTTAAAATTATCGTCGCTGCTGCTTTCAATGGTGTATTCACAATTACAATTACAAAAAAAAAATGCTTACCACTTTGATTTTTTTAATTTCGTCAACTGTTTTTTTTTCTTCTCTTTCGTTTCAAAGTTCGTGTTACCAAAATAATACAAAATTACACACACATCAGAATCATTCTTCGTAAAAAATAAAAAAAAAAAACAAATTATATGTATGCGTCATTTTGGCGCGCTCCACATCAGCGATACAAAAACAAACAAAATGGCGATCGTACGTGACAGATATATAGACAAAGTCTACGTGTGTGTGTGTAAGCGTGAGAAACAGAGAGCGAGCGAGGGAGAATGACTGTATGGCGTTGTTTATGTGCGCGTGTGAGTGAATGCGTGAAAATGTTTTTTGTTTCGTTTTTTTTTTAGTTTTGCAATTACAATACAAATATTTACTCACCAAAAAACGCAACAAATTATGTTTTCTTAATTCGTTTACGTTTCCGTTTAGTTTGTGACAAAGAAATGTTTTTTTTTTCATTTATTTTCTTCTTTGGTTTCTCTACTCCATGTCCACCATTTTGTAAAGACGTAGTGTATCATGTTAATTTTGTGTTTTTTAAATAAATTGAGTGCTGTATATTACAAAAAAATTGGAGACTCAAGACTGGACGTTAGACGAGCTTAAAATGATATACAGAAATCGATATATTCATCGCTTCTATATTCTCAGCTTGCGTCTCGCTCCAACTTGAGTCTGTCTCTGATTTGTTTGTTTTTTTGGGTAGTCAATTAAATTCCTGATATTTTATATTGTAGACACTTTTGTGCATGATGTGTGTTGCTGGCTGCTGCATTCTGTTGATAATTTGCTTGTTTGTAGTATATTTAAATATTTAGTATGTATTTTAGGTACAAATATATTGGAATTTAGCATATACCGGCGATACAATCAATCTATCCAGAACGACTATTTATACCATACGATATTTTTTTACGCTGAGCACTCTCAAGCGCCACTAGCTCTAATTACCATTTAAAACATTTAAATTATATTTTTCATAATAATCTTTAATAATATTACTATAATATATATACGAAAGAGAAATCCTGGCGACACACGAAAAATGGTGATTCCAAAACTGAGCTCGCCGATCACAATTCGATTTCCATTGAAAAATGGTCAGTTGGCTTTTGGTAATGAAACAAAAAAATTAGAGGGAGAACGGAAATAATTTTAAATTTATACAGAATCAATCCAAAATTAAACAAATATTCAATTTCAACCTATTTAATGGCTCCCATAAAGTGTTCCCCGATAAAACTCTTAATTTCAACGTAACTCTCCATACTAACCATTAAAATCGATGGTTCTACCGGTAGAAGTTTTAATAAAGATCCTTTCTTAGTTCCAAGTTAGCATGCAGTATTTATTGTCTTGTTTTGATCACGTTTAATTAGTTAACCATTTTTTAAGTAAATCATATCATTATTTTAGCTATTGTGCCACCAAAAGTCTTCAAATATGTTTCGAAAAAATCACTAAAAAAGTAAATGGTTTTTTCAAATTTAATCCGGAAAAATTAGAGATCAAAAAATTAAAATATTTATGGTGTGGTGGAGTTTAGTGACAATATCGGTCGAAGTGTTTATTTTCACTATTGTTTTCTTTATGTTAAATGAAATATATGATTGAAAAAATCCCAATCTTCAATTTAGTCTTAAAATAACTCCCGACCATTAAATTCTATGTTTATATGGGTTTATGGTTCAATCACGTTGTGACCATTTTATTGGAATAAGCTACGTTGTGACCATTCCTATGGTCAATATCACGATGTGATTATCATTTTGACCATTTCGTCGTTAAATGTCAAATCTAACACATTCACCATTTTAAAACCTACGTTTGGATACCACTTTTTTGGTAAATATCACGCAGATAGACCATTCCTACTGTCAAAATCCAGGCGACACTTTCTGAGAACCATTTACTGCATACTGTTACTAAATTCCATTTCGCCAAAACATATTAATCTATCAAATTATTATCCATTAAATTGTCTGTTCTTTTCTTCTCATACCTAATTTTTTCCTAATTCTTTTTCTCCACTCTCTCACTTTTTATCTCTTTCTTACCTGCAAATCAAGATAGCATTTAGCTTCGCACACAATAACACAGACATAGTAAAACAACTCTCTACATTTTTGATTCATCATCAGCATTTGCACTTCATTCAGAGCAGTCTGCCACCTTTCGTTTGAATTGCAGCAACTTTTTTGGCCTGATGTAGTTTTGAGTAGGCTCACAAGATGAAACCAGATACTACACCACCGTGTTTTATTATTAACACTCACCTAATTACACGAATATTTCTTAATACACCCATCGAGTATACATGAACGAAAGAATGCTGCTGAACTTTTTTATATATATTAAAAATAGATAGGATAAACAATATAAGGATTACAGGAGATATTGTGTTTTGCAGTGTAAAGTGAAAGTGGGTGGGTATTCAGTACAACCGAAATGGAGAAGCTTCTCTTTATATTTACCTTTTTTATCCCTTCATTCCAATACCATCAAAATCATCGGTCGTTCATCCGATATGGAAAAGTTTTTACGAATTTCCAAGAAATAAATAATTATTTAAAAAAATCTAAAAATTAAAGATGCAACCCCAAAAAAGGTCCAAAAGTAATTCACCCAACTAAAATGTTGACCTTTTCTAAATTGATTAAGGTCTTTTGGATTATTTTTTTATAGCTTGAATTATCTGATGACCATAACCACTATCAGGAACTATAGGGTATTTATCACGCCTTTTTGCCTAGTTTTTTTGTTGTTATAATGGACTCTTCTTATGTCCATAAAAATAGTGTTGGCAAACTTTGGGATCCGAGATATAGGCTTTTCAAGTTCTTGCTTAAAGGACAAAGTTTTTACTACGAGGACAAAGTCCTTCCCTAAAAGAAGAACAACTTTGATCAAAGACGGCTCAAAAGATACACATTTCATCCAAATACAATTTCAACCTTACCTAAATTGATTTAAGGATTTAGTTGTTTATATCTTGGATTAATCGTCTGTTAAAAGTAAGACAATTCATTAAACTACAAGCTATAAAACTTCAAAGTTCTTTCGAAAAGTACAAAGCTCTTCCCAAAAGAATGATCAATTTTGACAGAAGAAATGTCTAATTCTTCCAACTAAAATTTTAACCTTACCTAAATTGATTTAAGGTTATTTTGAATTAGTTTTTTTTACCTTGGAATAATCGATTGACAATCACCAGGCGTTAGTTATTTTATCACGCTTGTGTCCATTTATGTCCATGTTTATTTTTTGATAGAACGGTCTCTTTTTATTTAAAAAATAAATATATTTTATCCAATTTGAATTTAAACCTTACCTAAAATGATCCTTTAATTGTTTTTTTATATGTTGTATTAATCGGTTGAAAATGACCACTCTAAGGCGTTATAGGTTATTTATCAGGTTTTTGTTTTTTCGAGCTGTGTTTTTTTGATATAGTGGACTCTTTATATGTCAAAAAACAAAATAAAAGTTGTGAAAAACCCATGAATCTGAGTTTTAGGCCTTCGAAGTTCTTTTGAAATGGATAGACATTTCATTTAACTACAATTTAAACTATGCCTAAATTGATTTTGGGCATTAGTTTTTTATATCTTGTATTAATCGGTTAATATAATGGACTCTTCATATGACAAAAAAACATGTGGTGGAAAACCAGGAATCTAGGTATTAGTCCTTCAAAGTTCTTCCTAAAAGAACCATCAATTTTGACCGAAAACGGCTGAACAGTTAGACATTTCCTCCAACAACCATTACAACTTATCCTAAACTGATCTAGGGTTTTCGAATGAGTTTTAATACCTTGGATTAATCGGTTGACAATGACCACTGTCAGGCGTTCCTTGATATAATAGACTTTTCTTATGTCAATTGAAAATTGCGGTGGAAAACCAATGGACTGGTGTAATAGGACTTAAAAGTTCTTTTTTAAAGTACAAAGACCTTCCAAAAAGAAAGACAAATTTTGACCAAAGATGGCTCTAAAGTTAGACAATTCTTACCACTACAATTTCAACCTTATCGAAATTGATTTAAGTTTTTTTAAATATGTTTTTTATATCTTGGATTAAACAGTTGACAATGACCACTATTAGGCGTTTGTTATTTTATCCCGCTTGTGTCCATTTATGTCCATGTTATTTTTTGATAGAACAGACTCTTCTTATGTCAATAAAAAGTAAAAGTGTCGGAAAACTTGATGACCTTCAAAGTTCTTCCGAAAATGACGAACCATTTTGACTGCAGACTGCTCAACAAATGTATTTAAGGATTTTTTGTATTAATTTTTTATACCTTGGATTATTTGGTTGACAATGAACACTATTTGGCGTTAGTTACTTTATCCCGCTTGCCACGCTTACCGCTTTTGATAAAATGGACTCTTCTTTTGTCAAAAAAAACCAATAAGTGTCGAAAAACCCAGAAACCTTAGTTCATGCCTCCAAAGTTTTTCATAAAAGGACAAAGTCTATCCTAAAACTTCGACTAATTTTGACCAAAGACGGCTCAAAAGTTAGACACATCCAGAAAGTATTTGAGAGAGTTTTATCTAATTTTGTCAAGGTATCTAATTGCGGCATTTTAAAAATTTCAAATTTCCATGTTTTTGATCCATTTACCTAAAAAAGGTAAAATGCATTTAACCTTGGAAGTTCCATAACTCAAAATTTAACGACTTATTCCTTTGTTTATGTTTTTTTTTGCTAATTTTTGGGTTTATAACTCGGGTCCTATTACTTTCAGATACTATTTTTTCGTAAACCTATAGAAAAGCCGGAGCCTCCTTTCCAACAAAAGCCAAGTACAAAAAGGACACAAGCGTTATAGGTTCACTTTTACCACTATCATTTTGGTTTAAACCAATCTAATCTTTAATCTCCAATCTATTGCTTCCGATTAACGGATTTGCAACTTAATAACTGTTTCGAAACTTAAAAGTTTCCAACGATATCACTTCTTCTGACCACCACTTCGAATATACTTCGAATTTCGTACCGACCTAATTCCGAAGACCAAGACTCAAAATCGTAAGTCTGCCAATAGAGGCAAATTTAAAGAAACTCCATTCGAGTGATTTGAACTCCATCAGGTCACAAGAACGGACTCTATCGAGGGTCTCTAGTCGTATGTGTCGCCTAACAGACGACGTGCGAAGATCTTTTGAGTTATCCTGCCCCTAAGAACTATTTCATCCGGTAAATCCTGTCCATGGTGGTGACTCAATCTGAAAAGAATCCGCCAAACCGTTAGAAAGCTTTTCAACAGAGCCAGGGAGGCCCGCCTACAGACGATTACTAGGATTGTGTCTCTCACTTGCAGAATGAGTATAAGAGTGCGCTCCGAAAAGCCAATCGAGCATCCTGGGTCATCCCATCTGTCAGAAATGTCACTCTAAGGCTCCCTGACGAAACGTGGACCTCTTTCCAGCTGCACAATACCTGTATACGCTGTCTGGGAAGTGTGTGTGTCTACTTCTCAGACAGCGTATACCTTGCGGTAGCAACGAACTGACTCCCTCTGCAACACTAAGCTAGTGCTTTTGGTGAGTTACCGGATTTTACCAGACTTGCTCCATCTACTACCACTCGAGAGGATAGCAAATTGTTTGATACAGGAAATCAGGCCGATTTGTAGATAATAAACTCTATGACTCGGGTCATAGAACAATGGTCCAATTATTTTAGCCTAAGTGCTAGAATCGCCTTCAAGGAGTCGGTCCCCACCTAATCATCATTATTGATAGCTTTTTGGACACGGGAAGTAATCCCATTTTACTCCTTTTTGACTATATAGCCTCTTTTTTGGCTCACTGCTACTAAAGTTTACCTTTGCCCAACATTGGTATTAATTTACTTGATTGAGATTGGATCTTCAAGCCACATCATATCAGAATGCCCGACACTCTTCAACACTAGAGCCAGTGCTTTTGGTGCGTTTTGGATTTCACCAGATTTGCTCCACCTACTACCATGTGCGAAGGTAGCAGATACTTTTCCAGGAAATCAGTCAAATTTGACGACAACCAACTCTATACCCAAGTCATAGCTCAATGGGCCAATCTTTTTAGCCTAAGTGCTGTAATCGCTTTCAAGGAGATCGATAACTTTTTTGGACCCAAGAAGTAATCCCTTTTCACTTCTTTTTGACTATTTACCCTCTTTTTTTGACTAACTGCTACTCAACTTTACCGTAGCTTAAATAGGTATCAAATGTTTGGTTGCCAACGACTATTGGGTTGGTTTCACTTATCACCAATCTTCAATTTACCAAACATCTAAGAACCAATGACGTTGTTCCTCTCCCGAGATTTGGGTGAATCATTACTTCTTTTTGCTTTCCAGGCTGCCATTTAACAATGGCCAATACATTTGGAAATAGGAATTATTTTGGATTTTATATCAATTTGGCGGTGGGATAATTTAATCGGGTCTTGACTCAATGTTTAACCAATTATCTACCGATTAAATAAGGATATAGAAATTTGTCCTAAACCTTTTCTCAATTTATGGCTTTTGGGATAATGATAGGATAAGGAATTAAGGAGAAACCACACTAAGCGAGATTTCCAATACCTAACTGGATCATATCGCCTCTTTCATAGAGCTATCCAAATGGATTGATGAAGAGTGATCTTTGTTTTTCTCCTGGATAAACAATATCACTCGCATAATGGGCTCAATCTTCGAGGCCGACTTCCTTTTGGGTAGTCAATCTAGGAAAGTAGACCGCTTTATAGTGAAAACCCTGTAGCATGTTTGCCATTAAAGCACAGAGCACAAAAATCGGCGTAGGTTAATCGAAAAACACGATAACCCACAATCTAAAATAAAAAAATCTATCCAAAATGGAGGTATCATTATAATTTTACTTTGTTACTTTGCCATGAAGTTTAAAGTTACTTTTCTTTACATAAAACATGATTTCAAAAAATTAACCAATAAATCTAAAAAAAATTGTCCGAAATGGAGGTGTCGTTCCATAAATCATGTTTTCATAAACTAACCTATAAATCCAGTTGAGGTTGTTAAGCAAATTCTATCCAAAATGGAGGATCGTTATACTTTGTAACTTTTTCCATGAAGTTTTAGGCTATTATTCAATAAATCATGTTTTCAAAAAACTAACCTATAAATCCAATTAAGGTTGTAAAAAAATCTATGCAAAATGGAGGTATCGTTCCATAAATCCTGTTTTCAAAAATGTAACCTATAAATCCCGTTGAGGTTGTACTGAAGTCTCACTGCACGCAATATGTCCAATGGCATCTGGGGGCTTGTGAATTGTGCTTAAAACTTTTTATTTCATATACTTCAAATTCAAATCTAAATGCCGCGCCTTTATCGCTACACGCTCCGGATCACACGCGCGCTCAGTATTTAAATAACATCACTTTTCGTGTGCGCGCGCGCCCCACATATATACTCAAACCACCGCCTCCATATATCCATAGCCTCTCTCTGTTACCCTATATCAAACCCCCCACTCAGACCACACTTCCTACCACCCAACACACACACACACTCATAATTTGTAACAGCATTTATAACCGTTGTTTTAAAAATTGCACCATTTTATAGGCTATGTTTGCCAGCAGTATTCCGGAGATTATTGAGCTAGTTGGTAGTGGGTCAAAGTACGGTGGCGAATTAAAAAGAGAACACGGCAAGAGGTAGACCACACCCTTCATCATAATTCTCTCTATATATATATCTTTACAGTTTACACCATTCTACACACACACAGACACACAAAAATACAGAAATACAAAATTCACATAGAGTGACACCATTTTGTTTATATAGTATACGATGAATATCTAACGGTATTCGCTTGCACTTAGCAAATTGTGGTTAGATTCACCAAAATGTGAATTTTTTAATTTAGAATCTCAATTCGTAGTCCATTTAAAGTAGAGTTTATAACGTCAACACAAACACTCACACATACACTTCTACACACGTAACACTTACAAAACACTCCCAACTGTCAACAACAGCCGCCATTTTAATATACGAAACCTATCCCAATTATATAATAGAAGCCTTTCAAACAAAATACCACCAAAACAAACTCACGCAAAATGGCTTGTCTGTCGGTGTGCGTGTGTGTGTGTGTGTGCGGACATTTTGAGTGAGCACAATTTAATTATATTTATTGTATATTATTATTACTATAGTCTGTTAACCCATTCGATAAATGTATGCGTGTGTGCGTGTGTGTGTGTGTGTGGTACGTGCGTGCGTGCGCTCGCAAATTCTTACGCACGACCGACGATGGCGCGTCGTTGTGTCGTTTGGCCATCTACATTTGGTGTGCGGAACTATTTTCCGCATAACTCATTTTAAGTTTGTTTAAATTATAAATATATATATATACATACATTTTTCTATATATTCCGTTTAGTTTAGTAGAATTTTATACACTGAAATAAAAAAATAGCGTGTGTGTGTGCGTTTTTACCTGCTGTTTTTGTAGTTTTGTGCGTGTTCTTTCTGAAACTTCTTAGATACATAGTTAAATTTGTTTGAAAATTTCCGTGGCGCATGTTGTTGCGTTTAGGAATCTAGATTCTAACCTAGGTTTTTTACGCATTTCCCTGAGCTACGGAAGTCAGTAGACAAATCCTTATATTACACAACCACACGCCCAACAAACTCACACACCCACACACGCAGACACTAAATCTGTATACACATATAGCTAAACCATATATAAATAATCTGGCACCCTTAAAAATAGCCCCGAAAACATCCCCAAACCCCCATTTATGTTCCACATAATGTAAATGTCACTCACTCCAGCACCACAACCACTGCGAGCGACTTGCATCCCTCCTTTTGTTTTTTGGTTGAAACTGCATATCAAATATATCCTTGTTTTATCGTTTCGTTTTATTTCGTTTTATTTCGTTTCCGTTTTGTTATTGTTGTTGTGTATGTACAAAAAAAACATTGATTCTGAGTGATTCTCGCGCGGGTTTAAGGTTCTACGTATAGGGTTCGAAATTGGAGTGAGTGTGTGTCGTATACTATGCGCAAAAGATGTTTTTCTTAAAAAGAACATCACAGCACAATCAAAAAAATAATGTATATGAAAAAAATGATAACTGTCACTTTTCACACCACAAACACAAACACCTACCCACATAATCTGATGAAAAAACAAAAAAAACACTCTCTCATACACCCACCCATTTATTTCTAGCCTCAAAATGTATCAAGTCATTTTTTTCCAACCACCTTTTTGCGTGTTTGGCATATACTATAAAATATAAATATATATTCTGTGTATTTCTTAATACCCCGGGCAGTGATCTATGATGCTATATTTAAATTTAAAAAAAATCAAAACAAAACCTGTGTACCATTTAGGCGGTGTTCGCTAGTTGGATCCCCGAAATTACTGAGCTGGCGGCGCAACGGAGCAAGTATGGTGGCACCTACAGCAAGGATGTTAGAAGAAGGTACACACCGCACCTCCTCTCTCTGCTGTACCGCAAAACAAACATACAAACCAAAATAAAAATAAAACACAATCAATCAATCAATCAATCAAAACAAAAACAAACAGCAAAAAAGAAAACATTCATTTTTACCTTACAAAAAATCAATCAATCAATCAATCAATCCAACTTATATTTGTGGTCAATAAAACCATCGCATCTTTTAACCCAATTTTGTTTTTGAATTATTCTTTGAAATAACACACACACACACACTCTGTCCTGTTCGCGTGTATCCTTGCATCATTACATACCCAATTCCGTGTCCTCCATTTTGTTTTCATTGTGAAAGTGTTTTTATTTGGTTGTCGTTGTATCATTATTTGTTTTTCGATTATCAGTTTTTGTTTTTTTTTTTCGTTGTTGTTTTCTTTTTAACTCGTATCTACAGGATTTTTTAAAAGTTTTTTTTTCTGTGATTGACTTGTTGCATCCTTATTTATTCTCGCCCAGCTGCGCGCAATTTCCGATTAATTCAAATAACACACACATACACAAAAGATTAACTATTTAATATTTATGTATATAGTAAATAAAAAGCCATCATCGGTTTCGGTAGGAGTGTCTGTGTCGCTGACGTTGTGCGCGCTTTCTGATTTCAGCAGCAAATAAAAGCATAATATTACTTTGTGTTCCTGTGTATTAAGATGTACTTATTTTTGAGTCCTCTGGAGTTTGGAGGATCATTTTTTTATTGAGATAACAACAATTTTACCGCCCCTCGATGCACCTTCTTCTAACCTCCTTGGCTTTTGGGCGAACGGTTATCGGTTTTTCTGCAGGGGCCATTTTTATTTCTTTTATAAATATGATAACTTTTAGGAAGTGGATAGAACAGAAAAGAATGGAATAAAATGGTCAATTGATGGATGAATAAATGTCCATATTTAAAAAAATATTTGAGCTATTTTATCAAATTACGTTTTTTTATTTTATTTGCTTAAATAATACAAAATAACATTGTGGCCATTTGCATTTTTTTTGTATTCAACCAAAATCCCAAACACTTGATATTGGTTTCTTAGAAATTGAAAAAAATCTTTGGCCATTTTAACCAACTTCATTTGGATCTGTTACCAATAAAAAAAAAACAAGAAAATCAATTTAATTTATATGTTTTTAAATCATTTTAATAACTTTCATTAAAAAAATGAAGTATTGTCTGATTTTTGATTTTAAAGCCAAAATTTGTCAACGTTTTCTTTTCTGTTCTGTCCAATTTCCTATTGTCATTTTTAACCAAATTTTTCTGTAAATTTGAAGTGCATATGCACCCGGCTTTTTTGGCTAATGATTGATTGGATAGAAGGTTACCAAAACTAGAATTATTATTTTTTTTCAATATTTGGGTCCTAAAGCATTTTTTAACAAGCCATTATATTTCAATGTTTCTAAATAACCAATAAACCATTTATAGTTGGTAAAAAAAATATGTATAATATAAATATTTTAGACCCATTTTTTTAAATAAAGTGTTTTGGCCTAAGTGACCAATACAACCATTTATTGTTGGTAAAAAAGTAAAATCAGACCTAATTATGCAATTGTTTTTAGACCCATTTATCGACCAATATTATATTCAGTTTTTTATTGGACATCAAATATTAAAGGTTTTTTTTTTATTTTATAAACATGGGATAATCGTTTTTTTTTCCAAAATGATCAATAAAACCTTAATTTAGCATTTATTTTTAGACCCATTTATGAACCATCAATATATTGGGTTGCTTTATTCTAAATCGAATTTTATTGGATTTTGTTTATGGTTGAGGCATTTGTTTGAAGCTCAAAAAAAGAATTCAATTTTATTTAGTCAATAATAACAACTTTTAGAAATACACTTTAAGGAGTTTTAGCATTTTTTTTTTAATGTTTTTGAATAAATACCATCAGAAATAAAATTTGAGTTTATTGGTTTAGATATTTAGTCCACTTAACTCTTTGTACATCAATACAGAACTTTATTTTATTATAAACAATATAATGGAACTATTGTCAACTATTTTAAGGCATTACTCCTCCATTTTTTTTAAATTATATACAAAAAAAAATGTTGGATAGTAAAATCGGTTCAATTCTGAGAGATTTCTTTTTTTATTAATACTTTAACAATCTCTTGGTATAGATGTTATTACAGTTTTTACTACTAAATCTTCTATTTAAGGCTACCATTATTATATCTCTTTATCATTGCGGAAGCAACCCGTTTTTTGGTGGTCGATCGACTCTAGGAAATGGGTCTACCATTTTTCCATCTCTTCATCGATGCGTTAAATCCAGATTTTCGGTGGTGGATCGACCCTAGTAAAAAGGGTCATATACACACTGGGAACCCATTTAGGTCTATACCATTTGTCCATCTATTTGTCGATGCGGAAACAACCAGAGTTTTGGTGGTTTAATCGACTATAGTAAATGGGTCATATCCACCTTGAGAACCCATTTAAGGCAACCAATATTACATCTGTTTATCATATCGGAAGCAACCAGATATTCGGTGGTCGATCGACCAAATGGGTCAAATCTACCCTGGGAACCCTTTTGAAGCTACCATTTTTCCATATCTTAATCGATACGTAAGCAACCAGATTTTTGGCGGTCGATCGAGCCCAGTAAATGGGTCATATCCACGTTAAAAATCCATTTAGAACTACTAATTTTAAATATTTTTTACCGTTGAGGAAGCAATCATATTTTCGGTGGTTAATTGACCTTAGTAAATGGGACATATCCAGGACATATCCAGGACATATCCAGGACATCCAGGCTACTTTTTTATATCTTTTTTTCGTTGCAGAAGCAATCATATTTTCGGTGATCGATCGGTCCCTAGTAAATGGATCATATCCATCCTGAGAATCAATTTAAAACTACAATTTTCAATCTCTTCATCGGTGGTGGATCGACCCTAGTATAAAGGGTCATATCCACCCTGGGAACCCATTTATGCCAATCATTTATCCATCTCTTCATTGATGCGGAAGCAATCATATTTTCGGTGGTTGATCGACACTAGTAAACCCAATTTAAGGCTACTATTATTATATATCTGTATCGATGCGGAGGCAACCAGATTTTCGGTCATCAATCGATCCCAGTAAATGGGTCATATCCACTTTGTAAATCTCTTTAAGGCTAAAATTTTTCCATCTCTTTATCGATACGGAAGCAACCAGATTTCCGTTGGTCGATCGATCCTAGTAAATGGGTCATATCCGCAATGGGAACCCATTTAAAGCTAGCACTTTTCCATCTTTTCATCCATGCGGTAAAAACAGAATTTCGGTGGTGGATATCTACCCTAGTAAATGGGTCATATCCACCTTGAGAACCAATTTAAGGCTACATTTATTACCTCTCTTTTATCTATTGGAAAGCAACTCATTTTTCGGTGGTCGATCGACCCTAGTGAATGGGTAATATCTACCCTGGAAAGCCATTTAAGCCTAGCATTTTTCCATCTCTTTATCGATGCGGAAACAACTAGTTTTTTTAATGGTCGATCGACTCTAGTAAATGGGTCATATTCACCCTGAGAACACATTTAAGGCTATAATTTTTCCATATCTTTATCGTTGCGGAAGCAACCAGATTTTCAGTGGTTAATTGACCCTAGTAAATGGGTCATATCCATCCTGGAAACTCATTTAAGGCTACTATTTTTACATCTCTTTATCGATGCTGAAACAACCAGATTATCGGTGCTCGATTGACCTTAGTAAATGGTCATATTTACCCTTGGATCCCATTTAAGGCTACTATTATTTCATCTCTTTATCGTTGCGGAAGCAACCAGATTTTCGGTGGTCGGTTGACCGTAGTGAATGGTCATATCCACCCATTTAAGGCTACCATTTCCATCTCTTCATCGATGCTGAAAAAAAAACAGATTTTCGGTGGCCGATCGACCCAGTAAATGGGTTATGTCCACCCAGAGAACCAAATTAAGGCTACTTTTATTACATATCTTTATCGATGCGGAAGCAACCAGATTTTCGATCGTCAATCGATCACAGTAAATGGGTCATATCTACCCTGTAATCCCAGTTAAAGCTGCCATTTTTCCATCTCTTCATCGAGCCCTATAAAATGGGTAACATCCCAAAATGTTGGAGTAGTCACCGAGAGACTTTCCTTCCACCATTATAAGCCAAATTTTACATTTGGCAGTTACTTATCAAGTCCAAGTCCATCTCTAATGTGGTCTTTTCTAGAGAAAATAGAGTTTTCGGTGGTCTATCGAACATTATAAATGGGTCATAACAATAGTTTGTTTAAATCCTTCCTCTATATCGCCATTACTTACATAAGACGTATTTTAGATGTCGATCGCCACCCATTAGGTCCAAGTCCATCTCTATTATGTTCTTTTATAGAGAAAATAGAGTTTTCGGTGGTCGACCTAACCCTAATAAATCGATCATAACACAATGTTGTTGTGTGACTTCGAGAGACGGTCCTTCCTAGTTATCAACATAATTAAACTAAGCAATATTTTATATTTCGACCGCCACCCTTCAAGTCCAAGTCCATCTGTAATATATGGTCATTTCTAGAAAAAATGGAGGTTCATTTCTAACAGTAGTGGCTGTATTTATTATGGACAAGTATTGCTCGACTTTTTAGCCTTTTTTAAATTGAAAAAGGTCATAAATAGCAAGTACCATAGGATAGGATTTAGGAATATTTTATTTATTCTCTGGCACTATCTATAAAAACCATGTTCATTTAGACATTTGAGATTTGGTAAGCTGGTTAGGAAGAAATTTCCATTTGTCACTCTTTTTTGTGGGGGACTTGAAGAATTGTTTTCATTATCTGCTGTTATTTATTGTCAGGCATTGGAAAAGGTCGTATTTATGTTAACGTAAAATGCAAAATGCAAAATACCGTTATAATCTATCTTAATGTTGAGATGCCTTAAAACGCCTGAATGTCCAATGTCCATGAACATTGAAACAATGAAGTGGAGCCCAACAAGCTGCACCTAATTATTTGCGTTGGGTATCGTTACAAGTTTTAAAATTAACCTTAAAATAAAAAAAATCAACTAATGTCAAACAAAAACCATCTCCTATCTTTTCAATGGTCAAATTGTCAAAAATCATAGTATTTTCTGTTCCTTCGTGTCAAAAAAAACAATAATTCCACCAAATTTTAGTTTTTTTTATTCTGTTCGTTTATTTAAAAGCTCTACACATCTGTTATAACACAAATCCATTTACAATCCTTTAATTTAATATAAGTGCGGACCGCGTAACCATAACCTTTTTATTTTCCATCCCAGTGGTATGTAGCCGCCAGAGCCCCTTGCAGATAACCCAAATCGTCGTTCGAAGCTCTTCTTGAGGGTGCGCACACTATGCTTGCGGCCGTTTCGCTTCCAAATGCTCATTTATTGAATAGAAAAAAATCGGGATCATACTTAGTGTTAGATTTAAGGAAAAAGTAATTTTTGCAAGCGTACAACAACCGCAAACAATTGTTGGAACCAAACGAAAATGGCGATGGGTTTTGAAAGAATGACAGAATGCAAGTATAGTTACAGATCAAATATAGTTTCCAACTGAACCCGAAACGGAAACACTCACAGCGTTTGTAGACACTCTTACCAGAATCAACTCTACTAAATCTTTAATCTGAATGTTGTTGTTGTTGTTAATTGTTTTTATTATGATTTTATGTTTTATTTCTCCTTTAAATCACCCAACCACCATTTAATTAGATTTTGTTTTCGTTTTTTTGTCCTGTCCTAATATTTTCCTAGCCCCCATCACGCAAAATCCTCAAATCATGAAAACTAAACTCAAATGTTTTGCGAAAAATATTATTAAAACAATTATATAATGTGCGTCTTTTCTGTGCGTGTGCAAGAGATGCACTATGCGAGCCCGCACGATGATGCAGCCGAGACCATTTTTCACTGCAAGCGATCTGCGCTCTCTTGACAGATGTGTGAGCACACACACACACACACACGCACGCACGCATGTGAACGCTCGTACGATGAGCGGACGTACGATGAGCGGCGATTATATACGAACGTACGTCTTTGCTGGTTTGGACGCATATTCGATAGACGCTGCGTTGCAGACATACGTTTGCGCGCAGCAGTCGGAGAACTACTGTCACTCATTTGATGGATAAAAGAGTCAGAGTATTTCGGTAATTTTAAATGAGTATACTGCGAATCTGCATATGACGGTGTTTGTATGTATATATGAATAAAGATCGTGTGCGTGTGTGTGTGCTCTCTGCGCATACATTTGGCGTGTAAATCTTCCAAAGATCTCGCATTTCGAGCGCCATCTTGTCTACCGCCATCTTGTCTGCGCATTACTATTATTATGTAATCCCAATAAAATATGTTTTATTGCACCGATTTTTTGTCCTGTTTGTGTATATATTAAATTAATTAAATTATTAACATTTATTTGTTTGAGTTGAGACAGAACTTTTTTCTATAGTATTTATAATCTTAGGTATATTAATTAACACCCACCCGGATCTATTTGCGTCCCTTATATCTTTAATATATTTTTACTTTGGATTGTTATTTTCGTAACTTTTATTAATTATTTTTATCATAATTTTGTAACCATTTTGATTTAGCAAAAAAGTTTGAAAGTGTTTTTATTGACATTTATAACGTTACTTTACAACCGTAGATAAATAAATACCGTTTTTTTGCTTGCACACAGCCTGTATGCCGCAGCCACGCATCTTAGAAGTTATATACCAATTTAATAAACTATATTACTTACTAATATTTATTTTTAAGTTCCCGTAAATCGTATAGTGTGTAATTTTGTGTGATTAAACACAAGAATTCGGGCGGGAGATTGATGACGTTTTGAGATAGTAGAATCAAGGTGCAATAGTGTGGTCTCAGAAAAGAAAGAGAGCGTGCACCGGTTGAAGTGTTCCTTTTCTGAGAGAGAGAGCGAGCGAAAAGGAAACATTCTCATTGTTCCGCCATTTGTAAATATTATTCCCGTACCCGTACATCGTACACGTGAATCGTTTGTGTGAATGTGAATGTATGCGTGAGAAGGAGTGCATTGCGTATCGAGTATTAAAATTTATTGTTTAATTAACTATACTAGGTTTGTGATTAAGTAAATTTAGTGTATCTTCGATATTTTAATATATAAACCCATTTAACTTGAGGAGCAGGTTGGACACAATCGAATCGTCGCCGTGCTTTTAATATTATTAATTTATATTGTCAAAATTTAAATAATTGCCCTTTTCGACCCCGCTGGCGGATGGGTAGACTCTGAGAAGCTTAGCCCGGTACTACGTACGTGTTGTAGATATTTAAAGATTAGTATTGCCATAGAGTACCGTGCTGACCTTCTCATTGACCCTCCTCCTCCTCCTCCTCCGTTTTGCCGATGGCGACTTCCAAATCTGCAAATTAATCTACAAAATCCAAAAAATACAAAATTAACCCCCCCTCAACAACAAAAAAAATACACCTATTAATTATATAAATAGACATATTAAAATACATTTGAACATATTATCCATATATTGCTTTTTGTTTTATTTCTTGTTGTCCTCCTCATCCTCATGTGTTGCTCTCGTGTGTCTCAGGCAATATTCGCAAGTTGTATACCAGAGATAATAGACTTGATTGGAACTAGGCCCAAATACGGGGGCACTTTGAAGAACGAAAAAGGGCGAAGGTGAGAGCATAAAAAAAAACAAATCAAAACAAACCCAACATACAAATACTCACACTCCACACAACACGCCTTTGCCAGATCAAACATAACCTAGAAACAGCCAACACATACTCACGAATACTAACACTACACCACCAACATATAATATATATACTAACATCTACTATACTATAAATACACGCTACACACTGAACTATCCAACATACAGACTTAGACTACCCACAGACTTACCAACTTGGACATGACTTACTTGAACTGATTACAAATTACAATTACATGTGCGTGCGCCGCCAGTTGTACGATATCATAAAAATCGGATCCTCCGATCAGCCCGCGCCACGTCGCAGCCATTTTGGAGTTTATATTTCAATTCCTCAGGAGCTCCTGAAAAATGTGGCTTTTATCATGCGTTTAAGTCTTTTGTTTGCCTTAAACAAACTACAATTTTGTTCAATTTCATTTTTCAAACTTTTAAACCCTCAACTTTGATAATTCTAAATAAAAAAAAAACAATTAAAATAAACTCTCACTGCGCGGCCTGCGTTTCTCAGGTTACCAACGAAAAAAACCCAACAACAACAACATACAAAAATTAGGGACACATGTCTCTTTTATTTGGTTCTTCTTGCTTATATTGAGTGTTACCACAAATCTTAATTAATGTTTAGGTTGATATTCGTGATTCCATCCAACCACCATCGCACCCAACCCGGTGGTTATATATATATTTTTTAGTTCCGGTGTGCTGCTTGTTTGGATTTAGTGGGGTTAGGATACGCAGTGGATACGTAGGTGTACAGTTTTTGAGAGGTTTAGGTAAAATGGTCTTGAATCATTGTCTATCTATGGAACTTTTGAGTTGATGGTTAGAAACTAGCAGGAGTCGTGGAAGCGATTTGCTTTTCTATTGTAAGATTGAGTGATAGTTAGTATCCAGAATCGGATTTACCCCGATTTGGTCGAAAGCCGTTTGGCAAAATGAGCCATTTGGCCTACTGTTATTTGGCTGAAGGCCAATAAGCCAAATGGGAGGTTTGTCCAAAAAAAAAAGTATTTGGCCTTTTCGGCCAAATTGCCTTCTCGGCCAAACGACCCATTCGGCCAAATTGCCTTTTTCGGCCAAACGACCCAAAAGGCCTTTTTACCATATAGTATTCGGCCAAGTGGTTTTCAGCCAAACGGATTTCGGCCAAGTGGGATTGTACCTCCAGAATCGTCTTAAAATACCAATGGAACCAACATAAACCAATTTACTGAAAAAAAAATGAAAAAGCTGAAAAAATGGATTATTTATAATAAATAATCAATGGTCATCCAAAAAGATGGCTAAAGAAGAAAACAAAAAAAATACTTTCAAAATATAATTTTGAGAAATACCATTTTTATGTCGTTTATGGCCCATGAAATTTTTTTTTTCAAGATATAAATCCATAACAAATATATATATAATTTCAAAACAAAACAAAAAATTGGTAATAAAACCATTTTTGATATTTTTATTTCCAAATTTTAGATAAGTATCCATAATTTCGATATAGTGGCTAAAATCAACCTGTCTGTAGTGCTATTTTTTGGATAATCGTATTTGACAAGGGCCTGTTGAAAGTCTTTTTTCAAACAAATGCATACTGTCATCAAATTTGTATCGAGTCTGGATCTAGATTCAAATCAAATTTGATTCGGGTTAGAATCAAGTTTTGATCGTGTTTCAATCGACTTTAAATCGAGTCTAAATCGAGTTTTTTATCGAATTCGAATCGAGTTTGAATCGAGTTTGGTTCGAGTTTAGATCGAGTTTGAATCGAGTTTTGATCAAATTTGAATTGAGTAGATTCAATAATTTAATAAAGTAGCTAAAATCAACCTGTCTGTAAAACTATTTTTTTGGACAATCGGACAATCGCCAGCTGAATGTTTTATTTCTGACAAAAGGCATCAAATCTCATATATTTTTTATCGAGACTACATCTAGTTTGAATAAAATTTGGTGCGAGGTTGAATCAAGTTTAGATCGAGTCTCAATTGACTTTGTTTCGAGTTTGAATCGAGTTTGAATCGAATTTTGATCAACTTTGAATCAAGTTTGGATCGTGTTTGAATCGAGTTTAAATCGAGTTTTGATCAAATTTCAATCGAGTTTGAATCGAGTTTAAATCGAGTTTGGTTCGAGTTTAGATCAAGTTTGAATCGAGTTTGAATCTAGTTTGAATCGAGTTTGAATCGAGTTTGGATCAAATTTAAATCGAGTTTGGGTCGAGTTTAAATCAAGTTTGGTTCGAGTTTAGATCTAGTTCGAATCGAGTTTGGATTTAGTTCGGATCGAGTTTTGTTCGAATTTGAATCGAGTTTTCATCAAACTTGAATCGAGTTTGAATTGAGTTTGGAGCAAATTTGAATCGAGTTGGATTGAGTTTAAATCGAGTTTGGATCGAGTTTAGATCTGGTTAGAATCGAGTTTGGATCTAGTTCGGATCAAGTTTGGTTCGAGTTTGAATCGAATTTGAATCGAATTTGAATAAAGATTGTTTCGAATTTGTATGAGTTTCAATCGAGTTTGACCTCGATATCTGACCATAATTTCCAAAAAATAGCTTATTTCAATGAAGTATCTAAAATCAAACTGTTTCTTATCCTATTTTTTGGACAATCGGACAATCGCCTGCTGAAAGTCTAATTTCCGACAAAGGCACATTGTTATCAAATTTTGATCGAGACTGGATCTACTTTGAATCAATTTTTGTTTGAGGTTGAATGAAGTTTTTATCGAGTCTCAATCGATTGATTCAATTGATTCGAGTTTGAATCGAGTTTGAATCGAGTTTGAATCGAGTTTGAATCGCGTTTTGATCTACTTTGAATCGAGTTTGTGTCGAGTTTTAATCGAATTTGGATCTAGTTTAGATCTGGTTTGGTTTGAGTTTGGATCGAGTTTGAATACAGATTAAATCGAGTTTAGATCAATTTTGGAACCATTTGGAATAAAATTTGGATCGAGTTTGGTTCGATTTTTAGGTAGAATCGTGTATGGATCCAGTTTGAAACGAGTTGTGATCAAATTTGAATCAAGTTTGGATCAAATTTGAATTAGGTTTGGATCAAATTTGAATCGAATTTGGACCATCGTATTTGACAACTGTCTGGTGAAAGTCCTATTTCTGAGAAACTCATATTTTCAATTTTTAAAAAGGATTGTACCATTTATTACCATTTTAAAAGGTCATAATATGTTTTCTCCTTCTACCATTGACAATCCACGAAAACCATCACCTACAAAAACAAAAACCGCTCAAAGGTTTTCGCCCGTGTGTTCATGTGTGTGTGTGTGAGCCGACTCGCGACGCAGTATCGAGTGTACACTAGGTACATCATCGCCATACCCCCGCCAGATTCCTAGCAGAATCAGTAGGTGTGCTCCACGCGTGTTACACGCGTTTCGCCCACGTACAGAATCGACTAGGATTCAACCAGAGTCCTCGCACACAGCACGCACTCCCACCGGCGAGATCCAGAAAAATCCACTGCGTCCACTGCCCCACCCAAACAAGCTCGAACATAAGAACGGAAAAAAGAGTCGTAAATGTTGTACCGTAAAAAAGCATACCTACTGTATTTTGTTGTGTGTGTGTGTGTCGTATCGTATCTTTTTAGAGTATTCTAAATTTAATTATATTATTATTTTTTCGTTTGTTTATCCTCGTCTTTTTTATTTAAAATTTAGTATCGTATAAAGTGTAAAAACCAAAAAAATAAATCTATGTTACCCTGTATTTATGTTTGTACAAGACGTTTTTTTGTTGTTGTTGTCTATAGAGCAGAGAAAATTTAGATTTTCTGTGGTGCGCGTTTCACCGCATCTCTATACTAGATATGAATGTTCTGTTCTTTTATTTATTTTATTTTCAAGTTTTTTTTTTCTGCCGCAGAGTCTGTGAACTTTTTTTTTACCTAAATATTCTGTAAACACTTCTTCTTCTTTTCCATTTCGTGCTAGCTATTTTGCAATTCTATGTAAGAGAATTATTGAGATTTTTTCTTGCCTCGTGTCGAACTGTCAATTTTTGTAGAGCGAATCTCTCCAACTCTGTCTGTCTCTGTTCAATTGCATGCGTGTATATTTTTGATCACGCGCGTTGCTTTGGTATATAGAAACGATCTGTCGGAATTCATTGCGTAAATATTAATTCATTTGCAAGGTAACAATCAATAGGTGAGACTTCGCGTTACTATTAGCTCAATCTTTTTGAGTGACGTACGAAATTCGCTTCTTTCCAGCTAGTCCGAATCGAGTTTGTATCGAGTTTGGATCGAGATTGATTCGAGTTTGAATCGAGTTCGAATAGAGATTGATTCGAGTTTGGATCGAGTTTGAATCGACTTTGAATCAAGTTTGGATCGAGTTTGAATCGATCTTTGATTGATTTTAGATCTAGTTTAAATCGAGTTTGGATCGAGTTTGTATCGAATTTAAATAAAGTTTGGATCTAGCTGGAATCGAGTTTGGATCAAGTTTGGTTCGAGTTTAGAACTAATTTTAAGTTTGGATATATCTTGAATCGAGATTGGATCAAGTTTGAATAAAGCTTGATTCGAATTTGGATTAAGTTTGGATCGAGTTTGAATCTAAAGTGGATAAAGTTTGGATTTACCTTGAATCGAGTTTGGATCAAGTTTGGATCCCGTTTAAATCGAGTTTGGACAAGCGCGAATGTCACTGAGATAAATACGTTAATATTAAATAATAATTGTTTGTTTGAATTATACGGTAACTTTAAAAATAGATTTTTTTTTAATATAAAAATATGTATGAAATGTCTCTCAGCTGACTCGTTAATAAAAAATCTTTCCATAACCTAATTCAAACTGTAACGTCTCATTTTCAAAAAATCGATCCAATTTCCAGATAATAATCTCTATTCCAAAATTCCCTCGATTTAAATTACACACAAACTCCCACGCATTTAACTTACAGCGGCTGTGCACTATTCACAATCGACACAAAAAAAATAAAATACGAAAACATGAAAACCTACAACAGAATAATACTCTCGCGCTAAAAACATATAAAAACATACAAACTATAAATAGCCCCTCACCTGTAATCAATGTAATCGGTGTGAAAACTCAATGTTGTGTGTGACATAAATATATTTAAAAAAAAAATCAATAATTATATTAATAATATTATAATAAATGTTTGTTTGTAACCTATTGCGTTGTTGTATGTGTGTGTAAGTGTTGTAACCGTGTCCGAGCACCGTGTAATATCTCTTTATGTGTGTGTGTGTGCGTGTGTATACGTTTTTTTTCAAGCCTATACTCGTAATCTGGCTCTAAATTTGTATGTTTTCTGTTTGAAATTGGTATTTCTTTTGTTAATAATAATCTATGTCTTGTAAGTCGATGTTTCTGTACTATATTTTAGCACGTGGCGGATGAGATAGTTAATTGATTACGATTATTTATAGTTAGACAAAGCTATTCTGTGTCTTCTTTGGGGAAATGTGTAAATATTGTGCGGGGAATTTTTGGTTATTGTGAATGGTTCGAGAAAAATCAGGATTTTTGCGTTCTGTATTTTTATTTATTTTATTTGTGAAAAGGATCATTTTAACTTGTTTTTTTTTTAAATAAAGTAAAGTTTGTATTGATTGAATAAAAAAAAATCGAATGTTAATCTTTAATATTGTGAATGGATCGAGGAAAATCAAGAATTTATGGTTAGGTTTATTTATTTTATTTGTGAAAAGAATGATTTTAATTAGTTTTTTTTTTGTCTAATACGAGTATAGTTTTTATTGAATTGATCGAGATAAAATTTTGTTTAGATCGAATGTGAATCGAGTCTGGATCTGAGCCTGGACCTTGGTTATTGTGAATGATTTTAGACAATACGGATTTTACGGTTATGTTTCTTTATTTTAGATGTGAAAAGAATGATTTTAATTTTGATTTTTGTATAAATCGAGTAAAGTTTTTTCTATTGATCGCATTTGATTTTATTTTATTTAAATCAAATGGTTATATAGTCTCGGCCTGGGCCTGGATCTCAATTACATTGAGTCAGTTTGAAACTTTATAAAGTCCATATCGAGAATAAATATCGTAATTATATTGAATTCAAGAGTCTTCTTATATTTTCGATGGCATTTGGATGCAGAGGCTACCACGAATTTGGACATAATTTGGTTTGAGCTTCGATGTATTCTTGGTCAAGTCCAATTCCAATCTGAATAAAGATTAGATTGTATATGTTTCGATTCTAAACCCAGTTTGAATCAAGTTGGAATTGAATTGAGGTTAGGTCAAGTTGATTAACCGGGTTTGAAGCCCAAATTTAGACGCTTGTCTTTGAAATATAGACGAGACTAAATCTAAAATTCTCGCAACTAAATTTATATTCACATAACCAGATTTTTTTTTTTCAAAGATATATGATATTACATTTAAATCAATATGGTCCTTCGAGCCGGCAATAACTAGTGACCCAAACGGAATGTGAATGTGTGTGTGTGCGTATGAATGTGAATGTCATGTATATGTGAATACCTCTTTAGTTTAAATGAACCGTGCGTCATCTATCTCTATAATATAGTATTTCCTTGTGTATGCGTGTGGACCGTGTAAGTGTATTTAAACGTGTGGACTTCACTTATTGCGGAAATCTTTAAGTTTGCGCGGATTTTCGAAGCGTAAGCGATACTAAATACCAATATTCGCCAAATGAAAAGTTTTTATTTATTATTGTATTTTAATTAAATTCTGTGGACCGTAAAAACGGGAGTATTTGATTTAGATTTGAATTTATGCGATCGTTTAAACCCATAAATCCCAAAAAAAAATCTGGATAGAGCAGACTAAAGCTTAGTCCTTTAAACAACTATAGAAAACTGAATAATAGTGATTCAAGGAAGAATGAGCTGGTTAAAGCAACTGTATGGGCTTTTTTGGCCTGGTCCAAATGACATTCAGTAAATATGTGTTTTTGTCGTAAATTGCTTAAAATGACCATTTTCATGGGAACTACAAAACATGGTCCTTCGAACTGGATATAAAGGACCACATGTTCATTCGATATATTTACTATTACAACAAAACTATCCGAAGTATTTCTAAAATTATTGCGAAATTTACAAAATAAAATAAAATATAGTCCTTCGAGCCGGATTGGTAAAGCTCTACTGTATTCATTTTTGAAATTGGGTCTCATTCATTTTTTCAGAAATAATAGCCTACAATTATTCATTTGAATTTGATTTATATTGTAGCTATCAAAACCTAGTCCTTCGAGACGGATATATAAGTAATACGTGTGACAATACGTTATCACCGGCTCTATTCGATAAATTTATGATCACAAAAAAACTATCCTAATTAATTCGATCATTTCTTAAATTATTGCTCATTTTAAAAAATATTAAATTTTAGTCCTTCGAGCCGAATTGAATATTTCTATTATTATGGCGCAATTAGCAAAATACATTAAAAAATAGTCATTCGAGCCGGATTGATACAACTCGACTGTAATGAATGTAAAATTAGTTTCCCTTTCAATTTACCAGCAATAATGCCTCCAATTATTTATTATTCATGACCTTGTTTTAGGTAATTGTCAGTAGTATCCATTTTGGTCCTTTGAACCGGATTGATTACTGATACAGCTCCACTGTAGTGAATGTAGACGATGTTGAACGTTCTGAAATGAATCTATACATTTTTTCAAATGTATCATTAGTGACCACAGGGAAGATGTAGTCTTATAATAAACCTATAGGTAAATACCAAAAGTCTCCATTTTGGTCCTTCGAGCTGGATTGATACATCTCCACTGTAGTGAATGCTGACGATGTTGAACGTTCTGAATTGATTATTCTTTATTCAAATGTTTCACCACTGACCACAGGGAAGATGTATGCTTAAAATTATCCATTTCCTTGTTTAAGGTAATTGTCAGTAGTCGCCATTTTGGTCCCTAGAGTCGGATTGATACAGTTCCACTGTAGTGAATATTGACGATGTTAAACGTTCTCCAATGATTCCATTTTTCTTGAAATGTATCACCATAATTACCCGCCATTTGCAATTTTCGTGTAATTTTCAATTGTCTATGCATTCTGGTCCTTCTAGCCGATCAACCGATCTTTGTGACCCATTTAAATTAGAGCTACAGATTAAAATATGCTTCATCGAATCCGTTCGTCTTCAAGCCGTCGTATCACTAACGGATTTCTTAAAACGTGGTCCTTCGAACCTTGACAATCTATCTTATTTATTGTCACTTCGAACCTGATAGAAATATCGAAAACTTTGGCAATGGAAATTCTCGATTTTGCCACGAGTCATTAAATGTTACACCATCAAGTGAATTGGACAAATTGGCCATTTTAGGCTTTGGCAATCAGTGAAGCCGCCTAAAACATCCTTTAAACCGGAACGCTACGGCTAATTTGCATTTTCGTATTTTAAAAGGCCATTTAGGAAAAAATCTTATTCCACCAAGGATTAGTGGTCCTTTCAAAGATGAGGTGACCATTTTATATATAAATCTGAAGTTCTCTTTTTTTTGTTTGTTGACGATCCAGATTCATCGTGATTTATGGGTTTAAACGTAGTGCCAAAAACTTTACTCCCCAGTAAATTATACACACGTGACACACATACAACAAACAACAAAAGTAGTACATTCATTTCGTCAATCAGCGATTAACGGTTTAAAAAACGATAAGAGCCTCACGAGATGGCTCAAAACCTACTGATTAGACCACTTTATAGCTTCCGAAACGGTACCCATTTTCGCAGATGATCTTTGAGGTGACAACGGTATGCTACGAAGAAAAAAAATCCATATTCATTGGAAAGTGGGCTTTATTATCGATCACCGTCTTTCCGAATCCGTTCTCCGCGAATTAGATTCCTCTCTATCAATAAAAGTTCCAGCCGAGAGAGAGAGAGAAAAAACAAAGTGATTTTGGCGAATATTGCGTTTAATAATACGATCAAGTTTTTTGTTCTTAAATAATGATTAAAATTGATTAATATTGTATAGATATAATTGCAAAGTAGACAGCACCTTAACTCGCATGTCTTTACCCCCTCGAGTATTTAGAGTTTTTGTTATTAGTTGGTATGCAATTTCGTAATTAAATATATGCTCACCCCGAATGTCATTGTATGTATGTAAATAATTGCTGGATGTTGTAGTAGGCTGTAAGAAAAATTAAGGTTATGTGTAAGCAGCTATTTTGGGACTCCAGTTTTGGAGTGAAGTATTCGGGATTATGGAAGAGAGAATTTTGGCCCAACAATTTTGGCACAGCAATTTTGGCGCGAGAATTTTGGTGCGAGAATTTTGGCTCTACAATTTTGGCCAAAAATGTTGTCCTAACAATTTCGGCACAATAATTTTGTCGCAAAAATTTTGATTCGTCAATTTTGGAGAGTGAATTTTTGCTTATGAAGTTTGGCGCTGAAATTTTATCGCGATCATTTAATTTGAATTATATCGTTTTTTATATAAACAACCAAAAAAAAACATCGAAAAATAAAATACCGTAAAACTTAAATCTGCTCCCCAAAACCGCTGCATACCATACCATATACCAACCTCGCATCTCCACCCTGATGTATCACCTCGTATGCTGCCCTTTTAGTATATATATATATTAAATAATAATGTATGTACAATTGTACAAAATGTAAATAAACCCAATTTTTGTGCCTTGTGTATGAGTAAAACCCCCATTTTTGAAATCTTTTTTGCATCCTGCACCCCCTGGCGTATTTAAGAGGAACTAAACTATACTAACTATAACCGCCTCGCATCTTCTACACTTAAAACATAATAAACCCAAAAAAATGCTAATGCAAGAGATAAAACTAAGGCGCTTTTTCCCATCAAACCTAACCTAACCAAAAAAAAAGCATATGGCATTTTGTTGTTCACGCATTTGCGCCAAAAATGTGGGGTTAGCAGACTAAAATAATTGTTTTATCAATATGAACTAAGGCAAAAATGTTTGATTTTGATTTTTGCGCGCCCTCTGTGAGACAAAACAATCAAGATTTTTCAAAAATCAAAAATTCACATACACACAGTTTTTTTTTCAAATTGTATATACTATATATACAAAATATATTGTATACACTTGTAATTTAACACAAATATACTTGTTGTTGTTGTTGCTGTTGCTGTTGTCTGAAAATATGGTCAAGTCGAAGAACTGTCAATTAAACTGTACCATTTTATGTTTCATTTTGCGTCGTCGTCCATGTCGTCGTCGTCGTCGGATCGTCGTCGTCGGATCGTCGTCCCTTGCCCTCAGACACATTGTGGTGTGCGGACACATAACGTACGAGTCGGTGTCACATTTTCTGAAGGACTTCCTGCACGAGGATCGAGAGGATGTCGACGTGGAGGTAGTATTCTTACATCGGTAAGTCCCGCTTTTTGATTGTTGACCATTTTTTTTTATCTATTTTTCAGTTTATTTTAAATATATCTGAGGTTAAAAGTTTGATTTTCAAAAAGTTAGTTTTTGGGCAGTAATTGAGAAACTTATTTAATTTTGTTTGTCATCTTTATTGGACATCAAACTTTGCCACCACTCTTGTGTCGTTTTTAGTTTATACTTTTTAAAATAAGTAGCCTCTACGAAGATGTAATATATACTCGTATATTTGACTAACATTTTCTAAAAACACGAAAAATAAAAAAAAAAACGCCACCACCACAACCGATTAACCACACAATTTTCCGATAATGATATGACCCACACCAACTCACCGACCATTAGAAAGGAGCCTGACCTGGAGCTAGAAGGACTTTTGAAACGTCATTATACGACGGTGGAGTTTTTTCAGGGAACTATGATGAACGCCGTTGACCTGGAACGAGTAAAGGTACTTAGATGCAACAACTAAAACAGCAAACACCCATCCGCACACACCAACCACTCTGCTCATATTAAACAAAACCACCAACAATAAAAAAACAGCGCACGCACGCCATTTTCTTTATACAACACCAACCCGCGTGCGCTCAGTCGCGCACCTGCTCGGCGGGTGCCCAGCGTATTTATCTACTCTACTATATATTTTTTTAATATTTATATGTATATTTTATAAATCTATAGTAAGATTTCGATTTTTTTTTAATTTCTACTAATATATAACAATCATACGACCATACGATTATATACGTTCTATACCATTCTTAGATTTTATTGTCAGAGGAGTTCTTGGCTTTTGTTTTTTTTGTTCTGTTCCTTTTTGTTTGTTTTTCTTCGATTGTATTTTTAATGGTTTTGTTCTGGTTGTTTTTTTATTTTTGTTTCAGGACGGCTGCAAAAGAGTTTTTTTAAAAAATCGGAATTGTATATCATTAATGTGTAGAGCTACAGGAAGAACGTATTTTGTTGTCTAGAAGAGGTGTTGTGATGATGGTGATTATTTTCGATTGAAAAAAAAGGTCTGAGGTCATCTGAAAAATTATTTTTAAAATTTAGAATTAGAAATGAGAGCTAATAGAGTTCGAGTGAAAGAGTGCAATGATACGATTATACTGACCGTTTAAAGTAGTAGTTACTGATGTTTTTCTGACAGTTGGCGACGGTTGCCAGTAATCGACTCAAAATTGATCTACAGTTGACGACAATTGACTATAGTTGACGACAGATGACGACAGATGACGACAGATGACGACAGATGACGACAGATGACGACAGATGACGAAAGATGACTATAGTTGGCGACAATTGACGACAGTGGTCTCTGTTGTCGCTAACATAAGTATCAGTTCGTCTAATCACATTGTGCGGTCGTAACTGTCGTTTTTCATGAATTTTAACTGTTGTCAACCGACACTTTGGCAACTGGTATTGCTTAAAAAGTACATAGGTATTCAACTTCTTTTTAAGGCTATTTCGAAGGAACTCGGAGGGATGCGGATGAAACTTTGGAGGAACACATCCAAAAAAAGACTTCCATTTTAAATATTGCCATCAGGCTTTTTGGCATAACGCTGCTGGGATGTAAGTTTTAAACTTTAAGGGTCTTTAGGAGGGACCTAAAAAAAATGTGACTTACTCTCTAAATATTCCTATCGGAAATTGGCTTAAATGGTCTTGAGTAAGTACCGAAGGGAATTAAAATATACGACTTTATCCACAAATATGTGATTAATAAATATTCAAAAATAAGTTCGTTGTATAGTTCCAGTCCTAATTCCTTTATCCGTAATTTTCAAAGGTTCTTTTCCTAAAGAAATGATCAAAAAATATTTGGTAAATGAAGTAATCAATTTTTAGGATGGGTTCCTGCTAAAGACCCTGAAATCAAAGTTTTATTACACTCGTCGTGGGAACCGCAGTCATTTGGCATAAAGTCTGATGGGACTATTTAGTAAAAAAGTCATACATTTTTTGAAAGCGTTTTTCCTACCCTTTAAACCAAATTTCTTATTTATGGAGAAAGTCATATATTTAAAAAAGGGTTCCTCCTCAAAAGCTTAAAATGAAGTTTGTCCAATCACAAACGTATCAAAAATCTATAAATTGACAGACGGCCAATTCGTACCGAACCCGATTATTTGGATTTCGCGAACTGCTACTAAACTGCTAATAAACTGCTACTTTCGAAAGTTGAATCGCGCAGTTGAATATGCGCAGTTATCGGTTTGGATAATTATACAT
>JAAAKO020025864.1:0-14146 GCA_010015015.2 Bolitophila cinerea
GAAGGTTTTCTGCCAATCGTGTAAACTACCAATTTATCGTTGGCAGACATTTTATTGTTGGCAACTTATTGGTAGATAATTTGCAGCTATTGGTTGACCTTTCAATATTGGCCTACCTTCCAACCGTGTAAACATAGCTTAAGACTTTTGTAATAAAAAACGAATGGCTTGATATTTTTTTAAATATTATAAATGTTTATTCAAAGTAGTCCCCTTCCGAGTCAATACAACGTTGATAGCGATTCAAAAGTAATTGATATGAGTTTTAAAGGTCATTCACCGAAATAGCCTTCAGAGTTCGCATCACGGCCGACTTTATTTTCAATATAGCATCCTTTCAGATGCATTTTTAGTTTCGGGATTAGGAAAAGTCGCACGGAGCCAAATTAAGTGAATACGGAGGCCAATCACAGAAACATGTTTTTGTGCCAAATAATCGCAAACACGAATGGCATTGTGGGCGGGTGCGTTGTCATGCAGCAAAGTCCAACTCTCTCGATCATGGTATTCAGGTCGCACTCGGGTTTCTCGTGTTCAAATCCTCTGTGAGAATGGATTGAATAGTTCCGTACGGCATTCCTAAGGCCTCTGCTATTATCCTGATGGGAGCATTTCGATTTTCTGTAATGAAATCTTGAACTTTTACGATTGCTTCATTCGAATGGTGCGCGATGGTCCGGGACGTTCGTCGTCTTCAATAGATTCCCGGCCATCTTGAAATTGTTTGTGCCACAAAAAAACTGTTGCTCTTGAACAACAATTACTCCCATTAACTTGTTTCATCTTTTCGAACGTTTGCGCGGCAGATGTACCAAGTTTGGCATTGAATTTAATTACAGCTCTTTGTTCCATTTTTACGGCGGTGAGATTATTTGTGTATTAACAGTTATAACTTTGACATTTTGCAATATTCTTTGAGAAACACCTTTCAAACTATTATAAATTTGTGAAGATGGCACTACGAGAAGCAAAGTTATGGTTTGAGTCTATATGGCGTACGTTCGAAATTTGGTTATCTCTATATCATTTATTTTCTGATTGTCTCGCGTGTTGCGACTGGAAAAATGAGTTTCCAATAGACCTCTATATCGGTAATTTTTTGGGTTAAAAATTAAAATTAAAATTGAAATATGACAGATAGGTAGGTAACAGTGGGGACTAAAGTTCAGTTCCAAATTTTAGTACTACATATCAAAAAGTACAAGCCCATAAGTACAAATCCAGTGTTTCTATTTAGAGACTTGGTCTCTATTTCCTACCCAATTATCTAAATGTATATAAACATTTGGTCTCTGAAGTTTTTTTTTTTTATTTTCCTAGATGATATTTATATAGTTTCAATACCAACCAAAAATTCAGTTCAGATATATCTACGTATATATCCTTATTGCTAATATACTTGCAAAACTGAACTTTTTGCAAAATTTTAGATTTTATATGAGATTAAATTGTGATTAAAAAAAACAATTTTTTATTTGTATGTAAAATTTAGTCAATTTTGGCCAAAAACTTAATAAAAAGTTTGATAATAATTTCCTCTTGTCTAAATTGAAATTGAAATATTTGTATAGAATCCCAATTCAAACTCAAACAATTGGTACATGGAGGTGCCGTTTATTTCTGCATATATAGAAAATTGGCGCTTTATACTAACGAAGAGTATTTGAAAAAAAATTAATCATATAATAAAGAAGGAGGACCGCAAATATTTGAAAATAAATTTTCCAAACCAATGAGACGAGTTAAACAAAAAGTTCTTTAACTCAACTTCTAAAATTAAAGTAGATATATTATAACTTTTAATAAAAATCACCGATTTATTTCCTAAAATATTTCATTTAACTTCACTTGGTATATTTGACCGTCGATGTGATTAAGCTCAAAAAAATAAAAAATATAATATTTGAAGATTTTGTTTTAAATACATATTTTTAACAAACTTGTTTTCAGTTCAATTTTAAAAACTTAAAAAAAAATGATTTTTTCTTTTTTTTAAATTTGTCCAAATTGTTAATTTTTTAACTAAAATTGAAAATATCTAATACAATTTTTTTATATATTTTAGGCGAATAATTATTAGAAATATCTAAAGAGAAAACCCAATCTTTTATATATATTTAGGTAAATACTTTGATTTGGGTCTCTTATTTTAGTTTCAATTTTAGTGTCTATTATGGTCTCTTTTTTATTTGTTTTTGGTCTCTAAGTCTCTAGATTTTACAAAAAAATTGCTTTGATTGTAATTCAAAAATTCAAAAAATTTAAAAAATCAAAAAACAAAAATGCAGTTTGCTCTATCGATTAACATCGAAACTATCGTTAATTGGCATCGGCTATAAAGAGCGAACTGAGAATTACCGTTTCGAACATTTTACTCTTCAAATGCGCGGTTATTTTTATCTGTCAAGTACAGGTTGTTTGTTTTGGAAATAATGTCTGAATTACAACAACACTTATTATGTTTAACACAACAATATACAAACTAATTAAAAAAGTAAAAATGATTTTTTTTAAATTTATATTATTAAAATAAGTGGCATTTTCTATATCTTCTATATCTTTCTGTATCCTATGCCAAATAGCGAAATAAAAAATGAACAGTAACTTCTTTCGCTGACAGGCGAAGCATTTCACTCATCATCGAAAATGAAAAATTAGCCGATGCCATTTTTAGAATAACTGTCAAAAAAATTCAATCCGCCTTTTTTTACAAAAATAGATATATTCTTAAATAGTAAAATATCATTAAATTCTCTACCCTTTGTTTAATAACCTATGTCATCTTGGTCAAATTCAGACTGATTTATGCGCTAGAGTCATAGAAAATTGGACATTTCGGATGCGCGCCACCCAGAGAAGCTGCGGCGGGTATTTGAACAATAATAAATTCCATACATATGCCTTTCAATCGAATAAAAAATGTCGATGATATCTCACACAAACTTTGTTTTATTTGAATTTAAAGATAGGGAATGGAAGACCTTTCTTATATGAGTAAACAATCTATTCAAATTCTAGCACTTCTGTTTAGTTTAAACATTTTAAAAACTTTTGCAATTTCCTCTAAATATATATATTCACGACTATACCTTTGTGTATCAATATTTGTGTTTACCTATTTCAATCCTTATTTTATACAAATATTGAACCAAATTCAATGCAGACACAAAAATACACTTTACTGTAAAAATGTACTTGCCAAAGGTGTGCAATACTCATGTGTTATGTCTGATGCGCTGTAAACAAAATCGGTAACACTTTAGTTAATTAATTGTGTATATATGTGTAATATGTACTGTATTCTTGTGTATACGCGAGAGTTATATACACAGAATAGTCGACATCGACCGACTGACCTATTTCCGGAGGAAACTCTGCGTGTTCCGCGCTCGTGTTGTTTAGTTCTTTAATTTAAGAGTAAACATTGATTTCAATGTTATTTTAGGTATGTATACTGTATTTAACTCTGAAAACATAAATACATGTTTCTTTGGAAAATGGGCAACCCAAGAAAAAGTTTACTGATTGTAATTTCGATGAATTTTGTGTCATCCTCAAATGCAGGTTCAAAAATGTTGATTATTAAAAAAATAGGAAATAAATATAGTTTGGAAATAAATTCTCAGAATAGACACTGATTCTTTTAATATAATAATTGATTTTAATTTCTAAGTTTAAATTTAAAAAATGGTGAAGTATCTTTTACAAATATTTCATTTCAATTGTTTTTCTTTATTGTATTTCTTCTCTCTTTTGTTTTTGTAGATATTAATTATTTATCGATAGCTATTCAGTAAAAATAGTTTGGTAGTTGTCCGAAGTCATAGTTGTGGAGCAATGCATAAAAAAACATCCTGTAAAATAATTGTCTATCCAGACAAACAAAATATAATTATATTTACTGTTAACGTAACAGCCTAAACACTAAAGATTTGGATTTAAAATTTCTTTTTTTACTTAATTTTTGTAAGTTTTTAAAAGTTTTAATTTACGAAAATAGTTATAAAACTATTTTATAAAAATGTCGCGAGCCGCAAAGGAAACCTTGGAGTTCCACGGATTGGCCACCACTGCTTTAGACAAATGATCGGCTTAAATTCCCGTATAATATTAACAAAATCCTGTATTTTTATAACTATATTGCCTTGGAATTTTGATTGCCATTTGTTATTATTGATGTCTAACGCAGTCTCCATGATAAATTAACAACAAATACGAAGATGTCTAAAAAAGGCTTTATTTCTAGAAAAAGAAGTTGGATTTATCTTGGAGCGCATTGTTAAATTGCCAAAGAGATGGAAAAAGTATATGCACACATACTTTAAAAAAACATTTTTTACCTATCTCCTAAATTTATCTTGTTTTTCAAAAAAATAAATAAAACAACAAATAAACAAAAAAACAAAAAAGACAAACAAAAATGCGTACCAATATTATTTGACTTTCGACAAATTATTTTTAAAGGTTAATAAGTATTATGAAATTCTTTTATATACATTTTTTTTCGCCAAAAAGTTCAGTTTTGCTAATATGTATTAAAAAATGTTATATTCAAAGAACTTGGAGGAAAAATCTAATCATACAGTAATTTTAATATTCATTTGTCCCATTCACTTTGTTTTCCAATTCTCAAATTCAAGTTTAATATTATGAAAATCCTGTATTGTAGTATTGTAGTATAGTATTGTTTGTTCATTATTTTGTTAATAAATGTACCACGTTAGGGGAAAGAAAACTTCAAGTAAAAGCTATAGAAAAACAAGAAAATACAAAAAGGACAAACCAGAAAAAATGGACAAATGTTATTTGACTTTCGGCAAATATAAAATATAGTTATTTTTTTCCACTTTTTAGTAGTCTCTCTATCACCCTTTAATAATACAATAAAAATAATAGATTATTATTAGATTTAACCTCCATTTTTAGCTAAAAAGTTCAGTTTTGCTAATACTAACTAAATGTTTATTCTAAAAACTTGTGGTTTTTATTAAAAATCGTGCAATTAGAAAATATGACAGCTTTAAATATTTTATGATTAATTACATTTTTTTTAAAAGGTATAGAAAAATAGGAGCGGTTTTAGGCCAAAAAAATATAATGTAATACATAATAATCATTGATCATATTTTCGAGTTTTTTGGTTGTTTTAATATTTTGGCTTGTTTTTTGTACCCATAAGCAACCTTAGCCCAAAAAGTGGATTTATTATTTTCAAATAAAGAATTTTCATATCAACTTTAAAGCTCCTTAAATAAGAATTGACCGCAAAAAGGGGGAAATGTTCAAAATTTAAGATATTTGTTAGTTAGGTAGTTTAATAGTGTTATTGTTGCCCTAGTTTTGATATAATTTTACCCTTAAGGTGTGGGAGGGGTTTAAAGAAAAAAAGATATAAAACGCATATAGTTTTGGATTTTTCAGTCTTTCAGGCATGTGTATTTATTAATGTGTATATATTAACTATACCTTGTAAAAATTTCCCAAAATATCTTTTCTCTCTTCTTCGCTTTGTGTTTTTGTTAAAAAAGAAGAGAGCTTCGCAGCACATTTTTGTTTTTGTGTACTGAAAGTGTTATGGGGTCTATTTCATGCCGCCGTATTTTTTATTAAATAAACAGTGACACAAAATGCAATGTCATATCTTTGGGCGTTACCTCCTCAGTTTTCATGGGACCATTATGACAATCATCATAAATATATTGTTATTAATTTTGCTATATATTTGTTGTATGTAATATATATCTAAGTAAAATTGCATTTTTGAACTGAATGTGTCAACAGAAATGTTGATCTAAACTCTGAAGCAAATTAAACACAACTGAGCGCAACGACGCAACTAATTTGAATCATAAATTAATTAATTATTTGCATCCAACGCCCGCTAGCCCGCCCGCCCAGCACAATTTCACGCCATTAAACTAATATGCGATTATATACGTCACACTATATATATGCGTTCCTCCCGTGTGCATCTTTTGATCTTCATATCTTATACATATTACATATATGCTCGATCGAGTATTTATCGTCAAGATGACTCACGAAAACAATGTTTCATTTATTCATACTATTTTTGTTTTTATTATGAATGATTACATGCACAATGTGAAGCACACCAAAACGAATATATATATATATACTCTTATATATGACTACGTGCGGTGTTCTGGTTCTTACGGTCTATTATATTAATTATTTAAAATTCCACGCATACACACACACATACAACAAGTTGTTGATCCGAGCGCAGAGATGATGATGATAGTTTATATAAATTTGGAGTGACTCTAATTGATATTGCAGAAATTGTATAGTCATTTTTATGTTAGCACTCTAGATAGTGTTTTTGTGTCTATGCTATGTATTGTATAAATATATAGATTATATATATACATATATAAATAAAGAAATATATCAAATTATGTAGAACGAATGCAATATATATAGTATAATATTTAAGGCAATTATTTATCACTCGCGGCGCTTTTAAATTGTTTCACTGTAATTCATTTCAATCAAACAATATAAAATTCTAGATAAGACCATCTGGAATGTTTTCTTGGAATAAAAAAAAACTATACAAAGATTGACATGCGCTGTCACCAGCTAAAATTTTTAAAAAATGTGTACCTATACATTCTGGTAACATTGTTTTATTTAAAATAAATATAGAAGTTTTTGAGGTGAAGTAAACCACTGTAATTGCTAGAAAATTAAGATGAATTATTTATCATTAAACTACTATATATAAACTACTTATTTATCATTAAACTACTAATACAAATTATTGCTTTCGTAAGTTTTTAGATAATTATTGGCTTCAAAAAAAACATTTTTTAGTTGTTGACGATCGTTTAAAATTGAAGGCCTTAAAAATTTATAGCTTTAAATTAAAGCTTTAATAGCACATGGCCGCCAAACTTTTGAAGATTATCTAAAAATCAAACTTGAATTGTTGTCCAAAAAAATTTAAAAAAAACTTTAAATTCTATTGGCGAATAGCACGGTGGCGTGTTTTATCCTCGTCTTTGGACGTCACATTGACGTTTGTTATAATTATTCATAGGGTCGCCCACATCGTTGCATTTTGCCAATATTGATTTTACAAGTAGTTGAAAAATCTAAAGAATGTGACTATGTTTTAGTAAGTTCTCAAGCATTTTAAAAAGTACAATACAATACAATGGAATCAATGCGTATTATAGCTGCTCTTACGTAAGATAAACCTAATTTGATTGTTTTTTTTAGAGCTTTACATTATAGTGCTTTACATTAAATGTAGTTATACGATTTTCTCGATGAAATTTTTAGACAACATTTTCACTTTAAATTTATATCTTGGTAATTTTACAGTGGAATGAAGACAGCGGCGCCGGCGACGCAAACAAAAAAAACATTAAACTGTTTTTTATGGTAAAAAAATGAGCATGTTATTTTTTATTTATAACGTTATTATTTTTTGTAATGACAGATTGATCAAAAAATGTATTTTTTCGGAATTTAATAAACGTGTTTGTCTAGATTTTTAAAAATATATATATAATTTTAACAAAATTGCTTCGGAATCCATGGAAAAAAATCGTTTCTTCAAACATCGCATTTAAAAAAAACCTTTTTCAGAATACCATGTTTTAAAATTCCTTATTTCCATTCACCGTGTTTTAGAAGAATATAAAGTTTCAAAATACCTTTTATAAATATCGAATATTTATTATTTTTTAAATTTAGACAAAAATAGGATACATATGTTTGTCAAGTTCAATAAAAAGAATTTATGAATTTATTTATATAAATCGATTATTTTTCTTTAATTATTGATTGATATTAGCGATTTGTCTTCCATTTTTTTATTATTTATTTTATTTATGAGAATATGATTGAAACATCACATTTAATTTCTGATAAAAATTGGAATATTTGTTAGATTCTACAATCCCATGTGGATTTGATTGATATTAAATTGGTTTTGGTTTATAAATAAATAATTTTTGCTGAAGACGTTTTAGTAAAAGTGTCTTTTATAATTTTAAAACCGATGTCACAGTTTTTTTATTTAAAGTGTTGTTATATTTAACTTTTTCCACCTTCCATGCAAAAGAACTAATTTTCAATCCATCGAGGTCTAAACAACATTAAATTCAATATAAATGCAGATTAAAAAAATATATATATTTTTATACGAGTAAAATTTTATGATTTTATCAATAAGCTATATTTTTTTAAAGTAAAATTAAAAGGTGTGCTCGGTTAAAAAGTCCTGGATGGACTAAAGGTTATTTATATGTGAAAATCAATCTTAAATCTTTTTCTGGTAGGAAAAATACCATAGATTAAAAATACGTTTATAAATGTTATAAATAAATTTGGGACATATACAGTAAAACATAGAAATATTCACATAAAGACATTATACTTATGTAACATATGGAATATCGTATATACCATAGAAAAAATAAAATACTAAACATAGTATATATGTATATATAGTAGCTATACAATAATAAAGTATATTACAAAGATTAAACGCAATCTCTGCCAAATAGAAATTTACCTGGTGTGTGCGTAAGGTTTTAGGTGGCCATTTTTGTCAGCAAACACACTTTGATGTATGTAGAATTTTAGGTGCTGAAAGAACCCCTTTAACGCTCTGTTACACGCAATTTCACGTTGCCATGTCAATTCAGAGTACGAGTAAATAATAGGGTTTCGCATTTCCTTGCGGGTGTAAATGAAAAAGTGTCTATATCTATATCATATAAATTTATATACATTTTTTTATTGTTGAGAATATATGGCTTTGAAATGTAATAATTGTAATTAAATATGTTTGACTGAAGAAGATCTAGAAGTGCGCGCACTATTTGTTTTTTTTAATCTCCTGTGGGAACTACTGACAGTGTACAATTAAATACGCACCTGATCCGCACCCCTGTTTACAGCACCACCGCGCAGCTATACTATATGTACTATCTACCTGATATATATTTTATATATATTTGTAAAGTATATATAATATAATAAATAATCCTAATTTGTAGTAAAATACCAGTACTCTTCAAATCAACGGTAGACATCACATTCCCATATCACAAAGACACTGACAATGGCAATTCGTATGTCAGCTCCAATACTGCGCCCCAAATACGATATACGAGTATATATATAAAAATAAATGTATATTTAGTAAACTACTATATACACGCATCAAAGGTCAATTAATTAATTGGTATGAATGGAACTGGCTGTATTATATATATATTATTTTTTTTCACAAATAAATACAAGTATAATATACGCTTTTTCAGCTCTGCGAAATTAAATGTTTACGGTTTGTTTATACGTTAATTTATATATGGCAACATATTACATATATTTATAACGCCGCAGAAATGGGGGAGATTAAGGAAGATAAGTTCAGCTGGACTTGGCTCGCGATTTATTACATTTCTCCGCTCTGCGCACGGTCGTTTTGAAGGTACTAATATATGAGTATATATGTAATATGCAAAACGCGGACAGTTGCTTGGAACACTCACAAACTGCACGCGGTTTATTAGAATATCTATTTTTAGATCGTGTTCTGAAAGGTTTGCATAATAGCAGAGCATAATTTTGTGTTTATCCACTGTGCCGTGCCATGCCGATGCCGCCGACTCGCTGCGCCCGCCGCACCGGGCTCACATATGCTATAGGCGCTCGCGCGCGGTTAACCTCGGGATCGTGCGGAAGCAAGGCGTGCAGAAGCCAAAGCAATAAATTAAATAGAAATGTACACATATTTTATTTAGTCTATTTAGCGGTGCGTGCTCAATTTTATTTTCTTTATATTATTTAATAATATTATTTTTTGTTTAATAAATCATAAATGATAGAATCTTGAAATTGTCGTGAATTAAATCGTTGCATGCATTTTGAAATGCACTTTGATGATCGTGATCATGATTGTGTATATATTACTTTTCTCATTGGGTTTTCGATGATATAATAAAATAAAATCAACTCAATGCTAAAATAATTTAAAAAAAAAAACTTAGAAATATTTATAAGAATTGTTTGTGTTTATTTTGCTAAATAAAAAACAGGATTTAAAAGTTTTTTTTTTATATATTTAGCAAAAGGGTGTTGACATATTTTTGTATGTGATTTTTTATTTTAAATTAAATAAAATATAAAATATAATTCAAATGTATCATATAATTTTACAATATTATAAACTATAAACAATATGTAACTTCTCATTCCCTATTAACTTTAAAAGAAAGAGTTTTATTTTAAAATAATTATTTATAAATAGATTTTTAATAGTATCGGATAAAACTAAAGCAGATATATTTTTCGGTTATTATTTATTAAAATCAAACCTATTAGTTATGATATTTTTTCAAAGTTTTGGTATCAATAATATAAAAACAGATGTTAAAAAATACTCGCCGATATGACCACATTCCGGTTCTATATCTAGGAATTTGTTTTTAAAACTGATAGTTTCAGCTAACGGCATTTTTGGGCACTGATATTGGATAAGGATTCAAGATGGATGTCATAAATCATAAATCTGCTATGGTCCCTGCTTTCTTCTCTGCAATCCCAATCTTCTGCAATTCCACCTTTTGGATAATTCTGTCTGAATGTTGCCAATAGACGTTTTCCTTCTGGAATGATTAAATCCTGCATTAGTTTGAGGTAACATTTCGAGACGACTTTTACTACAAAAATCACAATTTTGCCAACGCCTTGCGATGAAAAGCACCCACAATCCATTACTCCCCGCTAAAAGGACTTGTGGGTGGGCTGTGTGCACTTGTATGAGTGCTTATTCCGTTTATATCCTAATGATAACTCGACCATGCGAATACTTAAATCTAATCATTGATGTATCAGTCCAAAGAACTCTTTTTTATGATTCGTTGGATTTTGGACGTTATCTATGTTCACACTGCGTAACCGTTGTCTAATAGTTGATTTCGATGGCTATTGGTTGACCTTTGTTCTCATTGCCCTGTTTGTTGCTATGAAACGCGGTTTTATTTTAAATGGGAACACACAATTTAATTATTTGAAGAAAACATAGTCTCCGATTAAAAGTAGGTTTCCTGAATGGAAGAATATTATTCAATCTTTGCAATTATTTTAAAAATTCATTGACATAGACCTTTTTCATTTTTGTTATAGCATCTCTCCTCTCACCTTTTTGCGAAAACATAGTGATATTTTGTATCGGATTTTTAATAAATTCAGAACTCTATAATTGGAAACCAAAAAAAAATTAGACGTCAACCTTCTTGTTTCATTATTATTTTTGTAGAATTATGGAGATTTTTGGATGTCAATCTATTTTATATTTAAATGGGTTATATAATCTACAAAAACTACATTATAATTTAAACGTTCAAGAGTCATAATTATCTTCATTATATACTATGCTCTTTCATGACATATAATTAGATTTATCGGTATTTTGCAATATTTAATTAAAAAATTGCTCCTAATACTTAAAGCCAAATATTAAATGTATTATTTTTGTTTAAATTTAAGCTGTTTAGTCGTCAGTGCAGAAAAAATAGATGAATCGGTGCGTTGAATAACCCTAAAGTTTTTAAAATCAATTCTTTTTTAGTTTTATTTTAATGTTCTTCAATGCAATTTTCACAAATTTACACTAGATTCTGGATTTGAAATCTAAAACAGCATATGTTTGTGGCATCTTGCATAAAATCTTAAAAATAAATAAACACAAATCTGATAATTTCAAAAACTAATAATCCCAAATTTTTATTAATCCAAAAAGTTGGCCGCAATCTTGAAAAACCATAATTTTTGATTAGATGAATTAACGAAAAAATCAGAAAAAGTCAACAATTTTATCCTACGGCATTTTTTTCATTAGTGATACATTCAAAAAACAAATACCAAATACTAATTAATTAAATACAAAAATGCTCATTTAATTACCATAACTGTAATGTATTTTTTATTTGTATCCTAAAAACATTAGAAGAAGTCCTAAGAGGGTGTTAAATATAATGTGTTTTGATAATTGAGAAAAACCGTGATTTGAGTATGTTGGTTTTTTATAGAGATTTTTTTTTTTTTAATTTTTTTATAAAAAACGAATAATGACGATTTAGCAAATTTCCAAAATTGTTAGGACGATTTTTTTAATAAAAATCAATCAATCAATAAATCATTTCTAAACCCAATACACAATTTTTTTGTTTTGAAGTACATTTACCTATGATTTTAATGTGCCATGAACGACATTTTTCATTAGAAATTTAATAATTATCATTGTCCTAAATATAGTGATGTTTTTAATCGGAATTTTAATGAATTTTGAATTTACAAATCCTGTTAAAAAAATAAAAAAATCTGAGAGGTCAACCTTCTGGTTTTATTTTATTATGTTATCTATTTTATATTGAAATGGGTTATAGTTTACAAATAACCATGTCATTCTAAACGTTTAAGAGTCATATAATATTAATTATTTTCATTATACAACGTTATTACATGATATATAATTAAAAACATCGAATTGTTGCAATATTTTTATTAAAATATTGCTTCTAATACTTATAGCCAAATATTACATGTATTTGACCATTTGACATTTTTTTTCATATAAGAACATTCGGGAAGCAAGCATATTATTTTATATGTACTTTACTAGCAGTTATTACTTATTACGTTGCATTGCATTAGCACCTCTTACAAATGCGCCGTAGAAAATATAAATTGACGGCATTTACCAGAGGGGACATTATACAATATATACTGTACTCTAAGTGCGCATACAATACATACATTTATTACATTGTGTATAAATAAGGTACAACACACACAACGCATTGGCTGACATGACATTTACATTCGGAAATATATTCCAAATGCTAAGGGGACAATTTTAAATGAAAAATCAAGAGTTTGCAATTTCTGTACTATTTATATATGATGTCCTCAATCGCATTTGCTCTCTGTGTCCCTACATTCAGTCAGGAATATATTACTTTTGGCTCTTGGGTATACCCCGATTGAAATAATTACATATTTCATTGGGTGGCAGTTATATTAAAGGCGCACGCCAGGAAAATCAAATATGGTAGCTGGAAATGGTAATTTATTTTTAATTGAGTTTACAAGAAATAATTTGAAGGCTCTCAAATATTTAGACATATGGACATTCTGTGGAAACGCATTTTAAAAGTATATAAGTATATGAGATCCCCAACACAAGGAAAACTTTATTTTACTAAATCTATTCATAAACTATATGTTATTTAATACACACATTACTGAAAACCATTTTTTCAGTGTCATCCGAACACACAAATATCCTAGAAACCTGTACACTTGTGCACTCTCAAATATTTCCGGGGTCATTGCGCTCCATTCGCGCCAGCTCAGCGTCGTCTATTAAAAGTACATATTTTAACCGAAATAAACGTACATACAAATACACATACAGCCAAAAGTCTTTATACAACAACTTGTCTTAATATACGTGATCATCATATGCAAGCGAGTAAAATGGCGCAAACAAATTTTCTGAAAAACAAATATCTATATATATATATACAAAATATACGTTCGTGGTATATGTATATAATCGTATTTATGGATTCACCTTTTGCTTTGTGACCTAGAAAGAGTTGCAAGCGCGCGAAAATTGCCATTTCTAAATTATGATTGCGAGCACTTTAAGTAATAGCACATAATACACACTAGAACTTAGACATACTGTACAATACATATACACTTTATAGTTTAATCGTTTATACATGTATATAAGCTGAAGTAAATGTACTTAATTGCTCGATTTGTATGTGTACTACATGAGCGCGCTTGCCATAATTGGCCTCTTCTTTTTTAAGTGATGGTTGTTATCTAAAGGAAATTTGTAGTTGTCCCATTTATTCGCAACATGCGCTCGGGCTGGCTGTCTAGAGATGCCTCCTGGTGCACCGCATACGCCACACACACATACGCCTTGTGTAATTATCTTGTAAATGCGTAAGATGCTGTGCTCAACGTGAAATTACTATCGATTAATCGTGTTGGAAAATTGTTCAGGCAATCGAGAGTGTTTAAGTGCCAATCTGGCACCTGGCCAACTTCTAGTTCTTTCTTTCTCTGGAGCCACACGATA
>JAAAKO020025875.1:0-14145 GCA_010015015.2 Bolitophila cinerea
CACGGGCTGTGACACAATCTGTGGCAATCTGTGACAAAATATGTGGTTGTCACAGCCCGTCTAATGGCGCCTTAATACATGGCACAGATGCATCTGTGGCATATGTGGCAAGCCCAAATATTTTTCATCTGTGCACAGACGAAAATATGTGGTTTGTACAGCCCGTGTAATGTGGTCATCTGTGACAAGATGTAATTTGACAAATTTGCACATATTGTCACAGTTTGCCACAGATAAAAAATGTGTCTTGCACAGATCGTCTAATGGCACCTTTAATACTTATTCAAATCAGTATAACAATAAAAATTATTGAAATATCAAAAAAAAAATGTTTGAGGACCAACATTGACATTTCGGGTTCCTTCCAAATTCTTCCGAAACATCCAACCAAAAGCAGAGTACTCAAACTTCCGCAACTACTGTAAAAATCAGGTTTAGTTTTAAATCGAGAGAAAAACCCGCGAGTTCAGTGTGAAGCATCTGTTACCAGCTTTACCGTCCTCTCAACTGCCTGAGTCTGGATTGGGGAAGAGTTCATAACATGGGTATTGATATTCTCATCCGTTTCCATCAACAAGCTCAGTTGAGAGATTACCGGATAAATCATTTACAAATACTTCTTTAGCATTTATCAGGATGAAACTATTGAATAGATATTGCAGGTCTTTCCTAAACAAAGAGTGATAAACTGGTGGAATACCTAAATTAGTAAGACGGGTTGATGCTCCTAACCTTGTAACTGTTTCTCAATATAACCAGTAAATGACCATTATCGACTATCGACCCCACCAAGAGAATGAAAAATGTGTCTAAATGGAAGTTCATTATAAGAAGACAATTTTTAGCTCGATTCGTCGAATTATTTCTCCATTTACTCCAGTATTTACCACGGTTTCATCAGACCCAATTACACTCAGTTTGCTTAATCCATGGTTCATTAAAATAATCATATTCGTAAATACTATTTGATACATCTAGTGATGATCCTACTGGTCTGTTACCAAGCCCTATATATTCACTGAAAAGCTCTTTGACTATTAAGTAATGGTCTTTAGTTGGCTCGAACTGAGCAACGATTGCCACGTTTTTCATGGTAAAATGTTTCATCATGTCGGCCGTCTAAATAAAGTCCTTTTATAGGTGGTCTTTAGGAAAAACCATCCAACATTTAAAGCCTAAAGAAGCTTTTCTTTTTCCTGATGACCTTTTGTGTCTCATTCTAAATACTTTTGTCCTTGAATTAAAGAAAACCTGCTGACAGACCAGATCTCTGACTATGATGATAATGTCTGATCTTTTGATGATGATTTTAGGTTCTTAGCATACACTCTTCCCTGTCACTACTGCTTAGATCTTCTTATCGTTTTAAAGGTACAAGTTCTTTTCTGTATTTACCAACAATTGACAAATACTGTTGAAATAAGGATAAAGTTAGGATAAACGATGTTTACAAATAATCAGCTAAAAAAAAGTCTATCACTGATTTACTGTATATTAACCTCTGTAATGTTTTTAGGGCATATTTATTAATTTCTAATCCTTGGTTTTGAGTGCAAATTGACCCTCTGTTTATTATTATGTCTTGGGGCTTAGGACTAATCAATTTCATATAAATGTCATCTTCCATTGTGGTTATACTTTGGATAATTTTTCCATTTTCAATCGTGTTATTATTATGAAATAAATTTTACTTAGACTTTACGTTTAGGCATATATTATAAAATTTAAATAGGATGAGAAGTGTTCGTTAATTATTTGCGCGTATGTTGGACGTGTACATGTTAAATAGATAGATAGATAGATAGATGTTAGATAGAAGAATTATTGCTTTGTAGTATGTTTTCAATGAATAAATATTTGCTTATTGCGAAAATGAATCGCCGTGGGTTAGATTCTGTGCTCGTCTGCGAATTACGATTTTCAGAAGTATTGTTAGTCTGATGTTTAAATAGCTTTGAAAGCGTTGGTTCTTTTGGACTGCGAGCTTTTTGTCTAATTACCGAAACGGGATTCACAAGTTTTGTCCAACAGATATTGTAGTATTTATAATTCTCAAAATCAATCAGCAAAGACTGCGAATATAGGATTCAATGAAAAGCGACAATCTCTAAAAACATAGGAAATTCATTGACAATAATATCAAAATGTGCTAAATAACAACCCTACACACTTAGATAATAATGTATTAATAATATGTTTTATTCTTTGCTTATCTGCTTAAATTATTATTTTCAAATTTAATTAAAACGAAATCATTGGAAAAAAAATCGGCACGATTACGATTTACAAGTCCCCTAATTTTGACACTTTTTTTATGTATTTTTGGCGCTGATAATGAATATTTTAATGTACATTGGGGCAAAAGTCCCTTTAAGGGTATAAAGGAGCTTTGAATTAAAAATCGCTTTTTAAAAATGTTTTTTTAAGGGACCGTGTGTTTAAGTGGGAGTTAAAGAAATGGTAACTATAGAGAAAATCCCAACCCGTTTTTATAAGCCATTACATGAGCTCCTACTTGTATCCATTCCTTGGTAAATAATATTTTAGTTTTTACTAGTCTTTGGCTGGTTTTATCCAATCCACTACTAAAATTCCCTGGTAAATATAATTCCGATACATTTGTTTAAGTTTTGAGAATTATATAAAAACTAAACAAATGTATCAGAATTATATTTAGTATTAAATTAAAAAAAAACTATTTTTTGAGGTACCGTTGGGGAGGTATCGAAGCTTCTACAATGGCTTAAAAAGGTTGACTTTTTTTATATTTTTTGTCTTAGGAAATATCTCCCCTTAACCACGCTCCCCCAAAAATCATTGAAATATATGCATTTTAACCTTTAAACCACTCTCCCCTATTAAGGAGACCTTTCTCCCAATTTTCATTATAATATTTGTATTCAGCCAAAAAACTACCTTTAAAAAGTGTCACATTTAGGGGCCTTGGAAATTGTAATCTCCCAAGAAAATAAAAATTGTAATAATTTAAGGTTTTTTGGTTATAGAATAATATAATAATTAAAAAAACATAATATAATAATAAATATATATATATTTTTTTTATTATTATATTCTGATTGTACACGCGCCCCGATGAAAGTACGCTAAATAGAGACATAAGAATGTACTACGATTGGCCGAATTTCGATTGGCCGATCACGATTGGCCGAATCACGTTTAACCGAATTACGTTTGGCCGAATGATACGAATCGCCGAATTACGATTGGCTGAAGCATGATTGGCCAAATGGTACGATAGACCGAATCAAGATTGGCCGAATGATATGATTAGCCGAATCACGATTGGCCGAGTCACAATTGGCCGAATTTAAAGGAAAAACAATCAAAACCCGCTTCGGCCAATCGTGATTCGGCCAATCTTGATTCAGCCAATCGAAATTCGGTTAATCGAAATTCGGCTAATCGGATTTCGGCCAATCGAGTAACACCGGAGACATAATACTGTTCATATTCATTTTAAAATTATAATTTTAATTCATTGTTTTCAATTATAGGAAATTAAAGTCAATGTCAACCAATGAGTACGCGAGTTAATATTAGCTAATATCCATATATAATATCCGTAATATTCGTAATATCCGTAATATTTCATATATACTATGTAATAACGATAATATATTAATTATACTCGTAATATTATAATATTACAATTAAAATACCTTGAGCATATTTACCCGATGTGCAATTCAGGTCCGTGCGGTGTGTTTAAGTTCAGTCTGTTATAATAATGCGTCAGTCTTAAATGTGCGGTCCGTTCGTGTAGCTGTGCACAGTCCGGCCAACTGTATCGCAGTAATAGTTTGTATGGTCCTGCAATATCGACTTGATATTGCCATTGAACAGACTGGACCGACTGGACTGCGATCGAACTCATTCTCAGGCGCTCGGCATTTGCGCGCGCTCGCCAAAAGCGATTCATTTCTTCAGAAGTAATTTTAAGTTCAGCAGTCAATTGGAGCACATATATTTTTTCAGAGTACGTAATGTATTGTTTTCGGTGTACGCCGCCACTGAGAATGAGCCAAATCATATATACACGCATCATTTTGAGGTTATAAAACCAATTCCGCGTGTTCGTATATTAATAGTGTTTATTTTCGGACGTCGTCTCCACCGCCCCATCTGACGCTTCGTGGACCAAGTACAGTCGCCGCACGGTCAGTTTTGTGGTCGTGGCTTTTCTATTAGGTACGGTCCTATAATATGGACCACGTACAGTCGCCGCACAGTCAGTTTGACTGTCGTGACTGTATTATTAGGTACGGTATTATAATATGGACCACGTATAATATGGAAAACGTACAGGTGTCAAGGTCAGTTTTATGGTCGACATTTTTTTTAGTTCAGTCGCCGCACAGATTTACGGTTTACGGTTGTGGCTTAACCTAGAATATGAACCGTGCTCAGTCGCCACACGGTCAGTATTACGGTCGTGGCAATTTTTAGGTACGGTCTTTTAATATGGACTGCGTGCAGTCCGCGGACGTGTTTTTTATTAGGTACAATTTACGATCGTGGCTTTTTTCTAGGTACGGTCCAATAATACCACGTGCAATCGCCGCACAGATCGATTTACGGTCGTGGCATTTTTCTTGGTACGATCCTCCTTGGTTTTCAGACGCTTCGTGGATCGCGTACAGTTGCCGCACGGTCAGTTGTACGGTCGTGGCTTTATTCTTTGGTATGGTCCTATAATATGGACCGCGTACAGTCACTGCAAGTTATACGGTCGTGGCTTTATTATTAGGTATGATTCAATATAAATGGACCGCGTACAGTCACCGCACAGTCAGGTTTACGGTCGTGGCCTTTTTTCTATTTACGGTTTATAATACGGAAATGGACCACGTACATTCCCCGCACAGTCAGGTTTATGGCTTGGTGCTTTATTATTAGGTACGGTCCTATAATATCGACTGCGTACACGTACACTCGACGGACGGTCAGTTTAACGGTCGGGGCTTTATCATTAGGTACGGTCTTATAATATGGACCACGTACACTCAGTTTACGGTCGTGGCTTTATTATTAGGTACGGTCCTTTAATATGGACCGCGTACAGTCGCCACACGGTCAGTTTACTGTCGTGGATTCATTAATAGGTTCGGTCCAATAATATGGACCGCTTACAGCGTCATCGCACAGATAAGTTTACGGTCGTGAATTTTTTCTAGGTACGGTCTTATAATATATACCACGCATAGTCGCCGCACGGTCAGTTATTATTAGGTGCGGTTTTATAGTAAAGACCGCGTACAGTCGCCGCACAGATCGGTTTACGCTCGTTACTTTTTCTTTCTAGGTATGGTCTTATAATATGGACCACGTAAAGTCGCCGCAAGGTCAGTTTGACGGTCGTGGCTTTATTATTAGGTACGGTCATATAATATGGACCACGTATAGTCCCCGCACAGTCAGGTTTATGGTCGTGGATTTTTTCTAGTTAGGTTTTTTTATTATGGACCACGTACAGTCGCCTTACGGTCAGTTTTACGGTCGTGACTTTTTTTATGTATGGTCCTATAATATGGATCACGCACAGTTTGCGAACGGTCAGTTTTACGGTCGTGGCTTCATTATTATTATACGGTCCTATAAATATGGACCGCTTACAGTCTTACCAGTCCTACTGTAATGTATAAATTTGATCGGGGTACGGTCACACCCGACCGTACGGTCTTCTATCGGTCGAAGATGTCCAGCCAGATGTACATTCTTCGGCGTAGACAAGACAAAATGTGCCATACGTCCGTATTACGGAAGGTCTGGGGAACATATGGTCCTACAGACCGCGTACGGTCGTATACCTTACTTAAAACGTCAAATTGCACACCGGGTGAGAATATAATTGATATTCCAAGTAATACTAAAATACTTGAGAATATTATAATAATATCGAAAATATTTAAAATTAATATCGAGAATATCAAAATAATATTTAGAATATTAAAAAATAAACCGAGAATATTTAAAAATAATATGGTAATATTAAAAATAATATGGTAATATGACGAAAAAATATATTAATATGTACTAATTTGTACGTAGTGAATTCGTCTCGATCAAATGTATGTATCTACTGATACCTACTGATACCCAAACACTGATTTTAACACTCCGTTTACAATAGTTAAGTAAGGTTAGGGAAAATCAGAAAATTAAGAGCTTTCAATTAAATCAATGTGCACCGCGCGTATTTATTGATCCCAGCACAAATTGTATTGCACGTAAAGCTTATATTTCCGATATTATTGCAATGAACACCGTTTGTGGATGAGTGTGTTTGTGTGTTGTTATATGTATTGTGTATTTTGTGTGAGTGTGTGCGTGTGTATGTGTACGAGTGTGCGTGTGTGTTTGTGTTTCTCCTTTCTTTAGTATAATATATAGTATACGAAATTGAAACGTTCTATAAATAACAAATATTGCTTACATTTTTTTGTGTGTATGTTCTCGTCTTAAGTTTGATATAAGTATATAATTATATTTTGTTCTTAAGTTGGATTTAGTTTAATTGGTTGGTAGCAAAAATCTCGTGTCTTTAATAATTGGGCAATCGTGTTTAGTTGTGTGTGTGTGTGTATGTTTGCCTGTGTGCTTAGAAAATATAGTTTTTTGTTGTTGTTAAATAAGTTTTGTATATAAATGGTTGTTTTTAGGTCTTGTGTGTGTGTGGGTTGGTTTTTTTTTGTGATTGTAGGTGGTGTAGGGCGCAAAGGTGGTGGTGGTTGTAAAACGACATAAATATATGTGTGTATGTATATATTTTAATTGTGTATATATTATTAAAGGTTTTCATTTTGAAAAGGTGCATTAAAAAGGTACGATACAAAACTATGGAGTATTTTTTTTTTGATTGTTTGGATTAAATGCGGGCTTAAGTAAGTTGTCTTGTGTGCTTTGTTTGCTTTGTGTGTTTCTTTGTTTTGTTGTTGAAATGGAGTAATTGTGATATGGCTCCGTATAGGTAAAGGTAAATATATATTTATATAAAGGTAAAGTTATATAGAGTGTAAACCATTTAAAAGTACGATTGCAATTAGTGTGACAAAACTTAGTTATAGTTTTTGTAATTGTGCCCGGCAACCAAAACTAATTCGTGAGTATTTATAAGTATAGTTTTTGAACTGTTTCAAGAAAAACAAAATCAAAAAAATCTGTGAAACTGACGGCGGATTTAGGCGATTGAGCTGATAAAAATATCCGGCATATAAAACTCGTATTTATATACAATATATTCTTTGTGTATGTGTGTATAAAAAAGTGTAGGTAACACAATAAAATATGTAATATTATTATACTTGTGTGCTTTCAATGTTTCAACACGCATCTTTCGTCAATATTTATAGTTCGTACAAAATTGAGCAGTTTAATACATATAGCTATTACTTTATATGAAATAAATGAGCTTTCGAGAGCTTTCCAGAGCTTTCGAGAGCTTTTCGGTTAAACTAAGTTTAACTAAACTAAATAACAGTGCGGGTTGAGCGGAGGAAACAAAAAAATAGTTAAATAGTCGATATTCAAATTGCGGATATGTATTTTATATCTTTTGTTAAGTGATTAAAGGATACCTGTAAAACGGGATGCTTGCGATGAAAACAAATGATATATTATATTATTAAATGTTACCAGGTTATTAAATATACGTAAATATTTATATATATAAATAGTAACATAACGGATTTGACTAAACCATTTAAACATATACCGAAGACTTTTGCTACACGTCCTAATTCAATAAAATATCTGCGGGGTCCTTTTTATAAATAAACCTTATTTCTGCTTGCCATTTTGTGTTTCTTTTGCAATAGTTTACAATTTCTTTTTTATTTTGCTTGTATATGCAATTATGTAGTGCTCAGTTGGTGTGTGTTTGTGTTTTTGTGTGTGTGTATGTCTGTAAGTCTATGTGAATGTGTATATGTGTGTGTCTCATGTGTATGTGTATGTATATGTATATAGGGGAATTGGGTACTGCGTTTATCCCGAATAAATTGATTTAAAAAATGTCGATATTAATTTAATTAATAACAAATTGATTTTTAGATAAAACCAATAACAACTTTCTGCCCCATGTGGCTACGACACAATAATGTGCGGAGCCGACAGGAGCACCGCTATTGTGGCGACTATTGTGAACAACGTGAAAACATAAAGGCACAGTCTGTCGACGACCATTGCAGCAAATTTCCAATCACGCGCTACATCGTTGTCTTCGTCCTCCTTTCGCAACTGCAACAAAAAAAAACAGAAAAGGTAAATATTTATATTTTTTTTTATGATTATTTTTATATTTATATACGTATTTTTATTTATTTATTTATTTTCATATTTAAAAAAAACGTGCCAACAAGTCTATGTGCTGCGCTTGACCTGGATCAGATAAGTGGCAGAGGGTTAAAAGGGTTTTGAAAGATCTATCGACGGTCATATACCAAGTAAAAAAATAAAAAAAGATTATTAAAATAGAAAACAATCAAAAAAACTACCAAAGTATAAAGCAAAAAACAAATAACAAAACAAAAAACAAAAAATAAAACAATCAAAAGCTAAAAAAATTGAAATTTTTTTAAAAAGGAGAAATGATATATGAATAATTTTAGCTATGTGGATTTTTTTAGCGAAATTATGTTATGTGGGAATTCATTTAACTGGACTGAAGCACTCTAACTCAGGTCCAGTGGAACTCCGCCTTTCATGTAAGCATAAGATCGGTGTGATCGGAGTGGTGGCTCTTGCTCCATATAGGCCTTTAATGATAAACCGAGGGGCAAATCTTTTGGAATAATCCTGTACACCGTATTTTATATTATTAATGATATCTATAATATTTTGTATATTTCGTAATATAAAATGTATTTCTAAGATTAGCGAATATATTTTCTGTATATTATATATTTTGAAATATAATAATAATATTCTCGATATCTGAAAATAATAATAAATATTTTTAAATTGATTATATATATATATTTTTTTTTTTTCTAAATCGTTAGAGGCATATTTTGAACATACAGAAACTACTATTAAAAAATGTTTTAATCGAAAAACATTTAATCAACGTTCGTCGAAAAACACTTTATCGAAAATCATTTCCTTGAACACAAATATAATTTAACCAGAGTAGAAATTTGTTTTCTAAAGGACATTTTTAAAATATTTAAAATATTTAAGAGTAGTAGTTTAGTATTATAGAAAACGAGGATGACATTCTAAACGAATGCATAAGTTTTTATTCTAGGGATCTAAGATTCCATTTACAAGGATTGTTTTCAGAAAAAAAAATGGAAAATATAATATAGAGTTCTATTCCATTGAGTTTTTCTATAGATGTTTATTTGATGTTTATTTGATAATTGAGATGTCGTAATAGGCCATTTGGGATAGCTATTGGCGAATACCACGTACTGTAGGTGGCGTGTTTTATCCTCGTTTTTAGACGTACAATCGAAGATCTTATATTTATTCTCATACAATTATCCTCGTTTTTTTGCAGTCAAATCAAGCTTAAAAAATGACCGCATAGTGTCGCTCACTTCGATGCATTTCGCCAATAAGCAAATTTGCATAAATAAGTTTTTGCTCTGGAAAAACCCTGCATAATTTAATAATGAATGCAAAAAATATTTTTTCTTTTTCACTAAGCTTGGTTCCAAATTTCAATTTTCTAGGAAGTAAAGTTTGGGCTCTGAGAGATTCAACGCAGCTTCCAGACACAACAATATTAAAACAATGTTATCAGTTCAGGGTTTTATTCCGTAGTTGGTTGGTCAAATTCGCTTTTGAAATAACTATGAACATGGAAGTTTACTGTCCAGGCTTATCTGGAGATTGTGGGGGGATTGTATGAAATTGTAACCGGTACAGATCCTGAACCCGATGCGGTAGGCAGCGTGCTATTTGCTGCACAGGTGTCACGGTCCGACATACAGTGTATACTAGCTCTAAAAAACTGGTGGAGACACAGACTGTGAAGAAAATCGTATACTTCGGTCCGCCAATGGTACGGAGTATATCAACAAGGCCATGAACGAGTTCTTGGAAGAATCAGGTATCATTCAAAGGAATTCCTCAGTTTACACCCCTGAGCAGATTGGTGTGGCAGAACTAATGAACCGTACGCTTTTTGAGAGAGCACGTTGCATGTTTTATGACGCTTGACTGCCAATCAAGTTCTGGGCGGAAGCATTATGTACTTCTGCATATATAAACATAAACAGAACATATATAGACTATATGATGTAATCAGTAGAAAAGTTATAGTCAGTCGTGACGTGCAATTTATGGAAGATGTTATAGAAGCAGAAAATATTTTAAATTGCACATTTGCCGCTTTCAGTAATTTCTATTTTGAGTTACACACAAATAGAAATGAAGTGGAGGAAGTAAATGGGGCAAATGGACCAAGTGAACTCAAGTCAACTCCATCAAAGAACGACCACTTAACCGAAAATACAAACAATTTCAAAAATAAACCAACGGTTTTCCAGGATGATGATCTCGAGGTGCAACAGAATAAAGTTAAACAATTACCAAGAAATCCAAAGTAAACACGTACAGTAAATGTCAAGTACACTTCACATTGGAAGTGGAATTAGTAGAAGTGGAAGAAGCTTTATCCGGAAAACAAGACGACAAATGGAAAACCGTTATGGACGAGGAGTTCCATTCCCATCTCGAGAATAATACGTGAACATAGATGAATATAGCTGCAGAGCGGAAGGGCATTTCCAATAAATGGGTATTTAAGACCAAGATCGGTGGCAATGGCAATATCGATCAATACAAGGCGCGTCTAGTTGTGAAAGGCTGCTCGAAACGAAAATATTTAGATTATACTGAAACATGTTCACCTGTATGATCCACTAGATGCAGTCACAGCGTCCGAGCAGGGAGATTTGATACAGAAAGTCTACATGCTACAACCTGATGGAATGAATGATGGAACTTCGCGGGTATGTCGACTAAAGAAAACAATAATATGGCCTAAAGCAGGCAAGCAGAATTTGGAACGAGAAATTAGGATCAGCATTATTAATGGGCGGACTAAAGTATTTAATGTTTATACTTGCATATATTACCATGTCATTGGTACAAGCGATCTCATTGTTGCCGTTTATGTGGACGACTTACTGATCTTCAGCAATAACGAAAAAATGAATCTGGATATGAAACAACAATTACTTGAATCGTTCAAAATGACAGATAGTGGCGAAGCAAAGTTTATCCTTGGAATGCACATTGAACGAGATCGTAAGGCGGGAACAATTTCCATCGATCAACATAAGTATATACAGGAGGTGCTAGAGTGATAGACATTTCACTGCCGCTCTTAGCCAGTACGTCCGTTAGCTGATTTTCAGGAATCTCTGAGGACGCGGGACACAGATCAAGCTAACGGAGAACTGCCTTGTTAGCTCCTGCAAATAACCAGCAGTCAAGTACTAATCCCAAAGTAAGAGCTGCTTGGAAGTCGGATAATCGTTAATACTGTTTGATTTCTGGATAGACATATCTGATGATTAGGAGCGGTAGTGTGTCTACCCAGACTGACCTGTTTGGACTGAAAAGTTTTGACTGACTAGTTAGGATTGACCAGTTTGGACCGACCAGTTTGGACTGACCAGTTTAGACTGACCACTTTGTACAGAGCTGTCGTAAAAGAACACCCTTCCATTCCTTTGGGGGATATCTACCAATGCTCCTTTCCCCCTCGTAAGAATTTAACCATTAAAAAGCCTTTCAAAGCGGAATGTTGGTATGACGTAATTAGACGAAATTCCAACCACCGACTTTAAAGATGAGGTATCGTTTCATATGGAGGCATTCTAACATCCAATAAAAACATCCTTTTTACCGCTGATCTAGCTTCAGCTTCAATGAATAATAAAGGATGTGGTGTAGGTTCAAAAGTATTTCCAAATGTTGCTCTCTGAGTAGTTATCATAGCATTGAAACTTTCCGAGATGTCTAACTACCGTTGGTCTCCTATATCTCTGCCTATTTCTTCTACCACCATACTATATCAGTTGACCAATGATGGCTACGTAGAACTTTATAAAACAAGGCCTGGAGGCCTACCGAAAACAATTAACATTGCCCGGTAATGTTTATGACCTTAATGAGGTTATTGCTTAAAATCTTTTCAAAATAGTTTACTATCATGTATAGGACCTGTATTTTAAAATTTAAAAACTTTATGGTTATTATTTTATCCGAGATTAATGGTCAAAAGACCCTCAATCCTGGTCTTCCGTGGTAAAAGTATGGCTTCGGTCTTTCCGGGATTAACAGAAAGACCAAATTTTTCAGACCAATCAGATATAGTGTTCAGAGCGTTCTGCTTAAGATCGCATAGTAGAGGATAATCGTTATGTCATTGGCATAAGCAAGGGTATAGAAGCCTCTCTCATTGAGTATAACAATGAGATCATTGAGTACCTTACTCCATAACAAGGAAGAACCCCGCCTTGAGGAGTGCCTCTTTTAGCCAATACTTTAACAATTTTAACCCATATATAATAGTGGACTATCCTTTGCTTAAGCATAGAGTCAATCCATCTAGTAACCGTCGGGCAGACGTGGTGAGATGCGCTATAGCGTTCTGAACGGGCTCAAACTATACGTTATTAAATGCACCCTCGATGTCAATGAAAGTTCCTAGGGACATTTCCTTATCGTTCAAGGATTTCTCCGCCTTCGTCACTAACGTATGCAATGCAGATTCAACAGACTTTACTGTTTGGTAAGCGTGCTGATTTCCGTGCAATGGGAATTCAGTCAAGACCTCGTCTCTGATAAATCTGTCGATTATGCGCTCGAGAGACTTAAGAAAGAACGAGGTCATGCTGATAGGTCTAAATGACTTTGTAGTTACATAAGACGTGTGCCCTGGTTTTGGAATGAATGCGACGCGAACATTCCTCCAGGACTCCGGCATGTAACCCCAAGCCAAACAGCCCCTAAATATTTTACAGAGAGGACTTTTGATTACCTCTAGACTATTCTGAAGAACAGCAGGAAAAATATCGTCCTCACCTGGCGACTTGTATTGCGAAAAGAAAAAAATGATTAGTTTTTCCTTGATTATTTTGGAGATACACTTTATCTGACTGGTAAGTTGATGATGTTAGTCGGAGTGGCTGTGATTTCTGCATCTTTTTCGTAGTCTTTTTTATGGTGGATGAGACAGGTAATATCAGCAGGCAATGGCGAGTGTTTCCAGGATCACACTTTATGATATTTTCGGGACACAGCAGCTTTCATTTTGTTATCCATTGGTGTTATCCACCACGGCAGTCATCAAAAATCTATCGCAGAGTCTGCAGTAGTCATTACTCGATGCTCAGGCAGTATGATCTTCTCTAAACCACCATTCAAAATAGAGTTGATTTTTTTTTCAAGTTCGTAGCTTTTATGTTTTTAAAAATAGTTGTGTTAGGTCTATTCATGGAGTCCATTAACTTAATCTTTATAAACAGCACCACAGTGATTCAAAATTCACTATTTCATTCATTCATTTGAGACTGAGAAGAGAAAGAGAGATCTAAAGTAGCTTCTATGATCTCTCACGTGGAATGTAGGATGAAGGGTCTGCGATGTAAACACAAATTAACGCTTAATTGAGGTGATTCTAGCCATGAGCGCAGAGTGATTTCATTTGTGTTTATTGTCATGTCTATAGGCAGTGTTTATGACGTGCATTGAAATCTCCTTCAGTGATTATGGAAGTTCTCCAAATGTATTATCTATTTTGTCACGTTCGATATCGATAAAAAACACAAACACATACCACACATTTCCATTTTGTTATATTCCAAAATCTCTTTTAGGATCATTTTAGTGGCCCTTAAAAGGGCCTTTTGATTAACGCAGAGTATAAATAAATCATGATGATCACTTTGCTTAACCGCCGAAACCGTACAGAGTGCGGCCTTGACGCTTCAGAGCATAGACGACGTCCATTGCGGTGACGGTCTTCCTCTTAGCGTGTTCGGTGTAGGTGACAGCGTCACGGATGACATTCTCAAGGAACACCTTCAGCACTCCACGGGTCTCCTCGTAGATCAAGCCAGAGATACGCTTTACACCACCTCGACGGGCCAGACGACGGATTGCTGG
>JAAAKO020025886.1:0-14143 GCA_010015015.2 Bolitophila cinerea
GGCATTTGGTGACGAGAGAGGGGGGGGTGGCGGACAAACATGTGTCTTTTTTTGTTTTGGGGGGGGGGGGGTCAGGTTCACGGAGCTACATTTTTTATATATTTACTTTTTTGAGATTACATATTTTGACAAAAATTCCCTGAAACTGAAAGGCGGAATTAACTTGATGAAAAAAATAAATTGCTACTGCGCTCGTTTTCTTTTTTTAACAAAACAAAAAAGAATAAACACTGTCCTCTACAAAAGTACGTAGGGGGTTTAACAGTTGTTGCGAAATATTTTTACATTTGCAGTTCCAGCGAGTTAATTCCGCTTTTGCAGTTCCAGCGAATTAATGACAAAATAGCTAATCAAAAAAGCAAATATAAAAAAGTTGTTCCTAAATAATCTTAATGACATCGAAATTAACTTTGTTTTTAAATTCCCTGTATTAGTTTGGCGTGTTTGTGAACTTGCTTGATTGCACGGATTCTTATTCGGCCTAATTAACCAACTTCCTGTCATCCAATTGAGCTAAAACTAGGCCCATGGATTTGTTGCCAATGACAATGCATTCTATTATATTCTATTCTATTCTAAATTTCCCCTACCTCTCATTAGGGGTTGACCAAATATGGTCTAACCAAAGCCAAAGGGGTAAAAATGTAAATGGCACTAGATTATGTAATTTTTGAAAAAAATATATGATTCTTTACATTTAACCCTTTGATGTCCAAAAATAAGTTAGGGTGGTCAAAGTTAGTTACATATACCAAAAAAAAAAAGAGTTGAGAATTTATATAAAAAACATTGTTTTTAAAGGTTGATTAATTAAATTCTCTATATTAGTTTCGCATGTCTGTGATCTTGCTTTGCTTGCTTGCACGTATTCTTTTGCGGCCTAATTAACTAACTTCCAGTCATCCAATCGAGCTAAAACTTGGCCCATGGACATGTTGCCGATGACAATACATTCTATTAAATTTTCTTCTACCTCTCATGGTCAAATTGAGCAAATTGAGCAAAAGGGGTAAAAATTTAAAAAGCACTAGATTAAGTAATTTTTGTATAAAATATCTGCTTCTTCACATTTAACCCTTTGCTGCCCAAAAAAAGTTAGGGGTGGTCAAAGTTAGTTACATATACCAAGAAAAAAAGGAGTTGAGAATTTATATGATAAACATAATTTTTAGGGTTGATAATTTGATTCTGAAAAAGATAATTCCGGAAATGACATAAAAGGTAATATTTTTGAATTATTGTAATACATATTTTTCTTTAAATAATTAGTTCCTGACACCTGTTTAAATAAACAATATTATATATACAAAATATTATTCAAACATCTATATATTTATAAAAAATATAATATTTAAGTTATCTTAAAACATACATGTTAACATATTGTTTTTAAGAGAAAAAAACCTGCATGGTTTTTAAAATAAATACCAGTTATTACAAGCAGATCGAGACATATTATAGACATTTCAAAACAAATATAAATAATACATTTTTGGTTCGTAATCCTTTGGATCCTATTTCTCATTTAATTCAGTAATTTTCATGCATTTTAGTATTGTAATTTAACTATTAAAGATTTTTAGAAAATAGATGAGGCATGTTTTTGCTATTTTAATGTCATTGACGTCACCGAAATCTTGTCATTTTTGTGGCATGTGACTGCATGCTGTATATAAAAATGGGAGAAACGCAAAAAATGGCTAATAAACGGAATGGCAGTTTGTCCCAAAAAGTGACATGTCTGTGCATGGCAGGAAATGGAAATGGGTGTGACACGCTCTCTCTGTGCCACACTGTGGCATGTCGATATGTTAGTTTTATTAGGGATGTTACACGTGGCATGTGGCGCAATATGGCACCATTCTCATGATCGACGTGTCACGCCACAGCATGGTATGATATGGAATTTTGCTATTAGACAACACATGTTTTTGTCATTTGGATATGTCAATAAACCATTGGATCAGGCCACGTTTTGTTGATAATAGAACAAAAATGTCGAAAAGACAATGCGTTTTTTTTATTTTTATTTTATTTTTTTATTTTTATTACGAGATCTATAATGTTCTATGGAGAATATGAAAAAAAAAGTTTTTGGGTCCTGTAAAATAACTTTTTAGAAAAACAAAAATAGTTGTGGTATGAAAGATAAAAAAAACTTTAAATATGAACGACGAAATGTCACGCACTGCCATTTAAAGCAGAAAATGGCAATGCACGAATTCGATTTGTGACGTTCACATACCATTGTCATTTCGATTAAAAACGTGTCATTCTGTCCCATTGCGTATGGCAGATCCTATATATCTTGCCATTTCAAATGTCACAGCAAGCCAGTGTCCCTAAAATGGCTATAAGACGTGCATGTCCATTTTCTGACATGCTATGACGACAGTTTAACGTCAATGACATGCGGATATGGCAAAAAATGCCCCTATCAGCAATAAGACAACTTAATTAAATAATAATAAACATATTTTTTTTGGGATTCTTTAACGTTTTTTTTATTTTAAATATAAAAATAAATTAAGTTTTAATATCTATAAACTACTTTTACGGTTCCACTCACTTCAATATCTTTAAAATAAAATGTTTTAAAACTTAGGCTAAATAAAATTGGTTAAGGGCGTAATTGCATACAAATTATGTGGGAGTATTCTACTATAAATCTTTCTAAAATCTAAGACAGTATTGGGACAGGAAAATTCTTAAAAAAACTCGAATATAATTATAAACACGCGGCCCTTGAAAAACGCTAAAATACACAAAAATAACTTAACATGACAAAATAAACTTATTTTTTTTTACAAAATTAAAAGAAAATTTATATTTAAAATTAACATATAGCTATATAATTCTTAATAAAAAAATTGTTTGACATACACCTCTACAAACATTCAAATCACATCTTAATAAAGCATCTCAATCATTAAATATTGCTATTTTAACATACATCAAACAAAAGATATATTTACTATTTATATATATTTATTTTACAAGGTAATCTGGATTTATTGAAGATTAAATGTAATTCCTTTACAGCAGAGGAATTTAATTAATACTGAACCGAAGATATCAATAAAATAATACATAATAATAATCATTACCTGATTTAAATTTGAATTTTACCAAGCAAATTCAATTGGATAATTATTTGCAATCAATAATGTAGAACCGGTTAATGCGCACCTTCTCGTTGAAAGGTAGGATTGGTTTGGATGGCATCTTAAATTGTTTTTTTTTAATCATGCCTTTCGCGATCTATTTAACACAATTTTAACTACGTTTATTTTTAACTCATATTGGAAAATACCTATTAAATGTTACCTATCCTTAAATACATTAGATCCAATGGCTTTGGGGAGTATCGCCTAATCAGCCTCTTACCTACACATATAATACAATTGGTACAATTAACGATGATTTAATTATTTTTAAGATATAAGTCGTTATTATATTACCATAAAATGAAATAAAAGTAATTCATATTAACCCTTAATTAATCAATTTTGAAAAACACCTTCAAATTCAAGCTGCAATTTGTCCGCATTGTTCCATATAAATTACTAATACATTTCCGCAATTAAAACTTAACCAAAGTCTAACTTGTAAAACCTCGGCTACGGTCAAATACCAGCTGAAATAATCCCAAAATATAAACTCGTTTTGAAGTGCACTCCGTAAAGTATACCAATTTATGTGTGCAAATTCCAAAAAATATTATTCTGCAACACACGACAAAAAGACAATAAATGTTTATGTTTTCTGTTTGCAGATCTAACGAGGAAACAACTATAAATATATACAGTTAATATTATAAGACAATTGTACATTGTTGTACATCAACAATTAAATTAACCATATAGCAGGCAATTAAAATCAAAGGAGCCGTTTATGCAACTCGAATTCGTGTGTAAAACACTGGAAACAACCTAGAGACATAAGACACGTGACCACAGTTGAGACATTCGTTTATATCGTTTATATATGCATCATGCTGCCGCCCAGCGCAGGTCTCAAGATTGATGCTCTTAAAATAGCACGGACAAAATCAAGTAAGTTATATTTTTTGTTGATTGAGTTAATTAATTTTATTTTTAATTTGTTATATTTTGGTAATTGTTTGATTTATAAATGATAATAGATATAATTTAAAAGTACTTTTTCTGTGTGCTGGTTGCATTGAGTTGAAAAGATTCTATTATTTATTCATTGTATTTTTAAATGTGGGCCCTTGAAGCTATTTTAAATGGTACAAGGTGAATTAGCCGACATTACCGAACTTGCTGTCAGATGCACCTGCTTAACGAGTTACTTGATACTATTTGGATGAGGCATGCATTTGAAAAAAACCACAAGTTCAAGTGAACTTTTATTAATAAATAAGTTAAGCAACAATGCCTCTGAGAAATACCTAACGAAGTTTTTGTTCATCATATAAGGTCATTAATCATATCTATTGTTATAGAAAATTATCTATAAAATAACAGTTTTGAGGACTAGACATTGGAATCAAACTGGTTACTTTGGAAGTCATTAAAAATGAAGCACAATGTAGTACAAATAAATATACGATATAAATTCCCCTTTTCACCCACTAATTATTTATTCCTGGAAATAATGGTTTTGTGATTTTCTTCAAAATGCTTTTGTTTGATAGATAATAATTCGCTTTCGAATGCAAAGTCATTTATTATAGAGTATAGCGTCCAAATCACGATATTTTTTCAATATTTTTCCTGTAGTAAATTAGCTGTATTCAAACTTTTTAATTGTGTAACCCTTCGAGTATATATATTTTAAATTTATAAACATAATATGCAGAAACAAAAAATAAAAAATACAAATAATACAATACAATAATCTGAAATAAAAAAAAAATGCTGTCCTGCAAAATGGAATAATTTTAAATTATTATTTCTTAAAAAAATCAGCTTTTTTGCATTGTTTAATATTTTAGAACATATCTGTTATAGATAAAATAAAGATTATAAGTTAATATTAATTATAATTTTTGTTTCGTCATTTTACCATATTCAAAGTTATAAAAAAAATATGAAATGTTATTGAAAATGTGCTCTAGAAACAGTCTTATATGGAATGAAAATTGATCTAAATACTAATTTATATAATAATAATTTTAACATTTTTTTATTATTTAAATAAAAATCTTTATATTAAGAAAGTGATAATAATAAAAATATTTAAGAATTGACAAACTTTGTCAATTTAATGTTTAATGTATGTTTAGTGTCGGGCAACTACTTCGCTCGCACGCTTTTTTGTGATGTTAGCACTCTATATAATACATGTTTGAAGGTGTAGTATTCTCTAACATAAAATCTTTATCCTTTTTATGAAAATGTCTCTACGTGTTTCGTATAGAATATTTCTAGTGTTTTTTTTTAAAGAAAAAGGGTTTACAAATACGGTCGCCAGTCTAATTATAAGCTTTATTTAATAAAAGCTTTTTAAGAAACAAATTGAGCTGATAAAACTCTTTTATTCAAAATATTAAACTTTGATAATAAATCTCACGCACTTATCAACCAAAAATCGCAATGTGTAAAGTAACTAAGTTTACTGTTACCCAAGTCTACACTGCCATTCACTCATTCGCTCACTGTGGCCAAACCAGCAGCTGGGTATTTAATTCAGATTTGACCTTTAAATGAAATCGAATTTATATTTCACTCAGGGTCACTAATCGGTATTCTGTGTGCTTTACTCATTGACTCATTATCGAGTCATTTTAGTCACGTCCAATAATGCAAATATTTTTATTTTAATATTTTTTTTATAATGTTTAATGTACATATAATCTATTTATATAATGTATTATTTTTAAAGTATAAAGTATATAAATAGTTTTTTATATATCTTTAAATATTGTATATGTGTATATTATATTAAATATTTTAATAAAATATAAGGATATATTTTTAATAATAATATTTGTTGCTATTAAAGTCCTTCCTCATTTTTTATTTGTTTGGGCCTGCGTACAATAAAATATATGTCGTGAAGCAATGTTTTTATAATTTGTTAGCCTCCATAAGGTGCTATTCACATCCAGCATATTCCACACCTCACTTCATACATAACATTACAGAATCATTTGCCTCCTGTGATGATCGATAATCGATGATCGAATAGTTCTCCAACGTACGATTTCAAATCGGGATATGTACTTGGGAATATTGTCGGTTAACGGAGGGTTTGAAATGGTTAAGATCTCACCTTTTGTCTTCCTTGCCTTTTAAATATATGTTATTATGACAAGTTTCAGTATTTGAATAGAAATTATAATATTTTTTGATAAATAAAACCATGAAAAATATTTAATCTTAAAAAAGGAATTAAAAAACACGTTTTAGTAATTAACAAACATGCTTAGCTTTTACAAAAAATATACTCTGATTTATAAAAAAATATGCTAGACCTATTGGTACATTTAAAGATATGATTAAATATGATGTGATTGATCATTTTCTTGAAATTATAGGAAATATATAACCTCGAGACAGAGATACGATATTAACATATATGTATAGCGTTTATATTTAATGTAGTATACGCATTTTTATTAATATAAACTTTATAAAATTTATAGATTCCGACCCAAAAGCAATTAATTATATTCAAAAATGTGTATTGAAAATGTATTTGTTTTTTAATTTATTGAAATTAAACAGCGGCGGTTATCCTAAAAATGTTATTTATGTGTATGGCGCATGTATTTGAACTCCAATCTGATACCTTTTTGAAAAATATTCTTATCTATTTTTGGATGTCGACTTTCATTGAAAGATCGGAAGCTTTTGCGGAGGTCAACTAAAACTCCAATAATCGAGCTTATACAAAGAAGAAGAATCTGGTATATAATATATAATATGCAGTATTGATCTTTAGGTGTTTTTTGTCTTCTATATAAAATTAAAAATTAATCCAACTTTTTTTTTAAGTTCTGTATTATATTTTTTTTTAATTCTGTCTTTTAAATTCTGGATTTCAAAATTCTCGATTACTAAATTCTGTCCGTCAAAACCAAAAGAACAAAAACTTTTTTTTTCAAAAACCAAAAAAAATAATTTTGAAATCCATAATTTAAAAAAAAAAAACTAAATTTTGTATACCAGAATTTTGGTATAAAAAGTAAAAAACTAAAACAAAATTATCCCGAACATTTACAGAATCCGGCACAACCAAAGATTATGTAGTTGATTTTGATTTTGTTAGAAAAAACGTATAATTTTAATTTTAATTTAAAATTTGCGATTTTTTTTTAAAACAGTTAAAAAAGTGTTTTTAAAATTTGTTTAATATTTCAAATAAAAAACAGTAACAAAAAAACAAAAACACTGTGAAAAAAATAAAGCATATTCTATTAAAAAAGCTGTTTATAATTGTACCTGGAGCTGTAGATGGATTTTAGGCTCAGAATGAACAGTGCCATTTAAATCTGCAAAAAAAAGTCCGACATTATTTTAGGCGGTTCCATCTAAAAAGCAACTTTATCTGAATGAAAAACTATTTAATTCTCCGATGAATCGAAATATTATCAGCGATAGGTCATGTCAGAAGACCAAAACACTGAATACGCAATATTCGAAAGGCACTTTAAAAGTTGGCGGCGAAACATTTTGGAGGTCGATGCTGTGGAGTAAGATCACCAATCACATGCAGAATTTAAGGGGGATGGTAGATTGTATAATTCAAAAGGGTAACTGCATAATTAAAAATCCAGACTGAAAATATTTGGAACTGCATTCTCCACAATCATTTTAAATAATTTAATTGAGTTTTTGGAAATGATGTTATTGCCATAGTTTAATTAGTGATATATATATATATATATAAATTATTAAACTCATCATCAATTAATTACATTCCTTTATGCAATATAATGTATTATATAAATATGGATCAGCGGTTATTAATAGTAATTAACACAGTATCAGCATTACTTTACAAATCTCCTCGAGTTTATGTTCTGATTGAATTACACATGAATACTGTTTTTTAAAAGTGTCATACTCTAAGGATCATCTGTCAAAAAAGGTAAAATTTTGCAAAAGATGACTAACTATTTACAAGTTACTAAAAAATAATAAAATTTTATTTTTATTTTTTATATTAATTATTATTTTTGAACTGCCACATAGAATTTTTAAAAATATTGATAAAAATGTATTTAATACATTATTTAATACATTTTTTGCCTTATTTAAATTAAACAAATTAAATACATCTTATTAAACAAAAATGTAGGTTTAAATAATTGTTTAAGAATAATACGTTTATTATAATTTCGCCAAAAACTTCTTCCGCAAGTTTTCCAAATTTCTTGTTTCATTGTCCACGCTGATCTTGATGTAACTTATGCTTTTTTATATATTTTAAGAATATAACACATTTAGTTATAAATATCAAAAATTAAAAACAGGTTTAAAAAATGAAAAAATTCACATTTATTTGCTAGGGCAATACGCAATTTTTGAGCTATCATGTATATCAATAATAATACAAAATAATTACAAAAACCAAGACACTCTAGTGCCCATTCCGAGATACAAATTCACGATTATTAGCACATGAACTTACCGACCTAGCCCATTGCCAACATTCGTTCAAAGTTCGTTCCTTTTTGCCCCATAGACAGTGTGGGTCTTGGCCACTTTGGCAAAAGCTCTGTAAGCACTTTTAACCAAATATATTATTAGTTTTGTTGGTTTTTATCGATGTATTTTGTCTGAATTACTATTCAAGTTAATAAAGCACCCTCGACATCTACTGCTAATATTTTAATAATAATTGTTCTTTCTTAAAAAAAATACAAGTTTCATATAGCTGAGCCTACTAAAAATATATTTTTTTAATTATAGGCGACCTTATTTTTGTTTACAATTTTTTCTGACCTCAGTAATATTTGCATTATTAAATTAATACACAAGCTGTACTTATACATATCGTATTCATGTGGAACCACGAAATAATACAAAATCAGTTACTCTGTTTGCGTGGGCCGGTATTTTCCAATCCACACACAACAACAAACGGCTCGCGTGCGAGTCATCAGAATACCTTGAGCTTGGTACATAAATTATGCTTCTCTTAATAAATATACGATATATATATATACTACACAGGTAGCAGGTATAATGTTAATGTATGGGTACACAACAAAACTACGCACGTATGTGCAATATTCATTCATCCAAGTCCAAGACCGGCACACACGCGTATACTTCCAAGAGCCGGCGCTGTGCCGTGTACGGAAGGTTATGAATGACTGTATTATTTATATTTATAATATTTTATAAACACACAATACTGAATGTAAGAAGCCATCTCTACAAATCATCCAATTACTTTGCAGTGCGATAATGCAGCACGTTGTAAACATTGTAAAAGCATTACAACAAAATGGGTATGGTAATATATGTCTTCGTATTGACTTGGGCTAGATGGCTAGTCCAAAACAACAACACATGTACGATGGAATTTTTATAATAATTAATTCCGTTGAGCTGTTATTATTGTCTGGACGGGTTCATGGACTGCGACAAAAACACGAGTATAAAATAAACAATATAGTTAAAAGAAATATATTTTCGACTCTCAGCGAATCGAAAACAAAATCTAAAAACCCAGATTTGTACAGTTATTACTTTTTTGAAAGGTTTACGATAATTTTGTATATTTGCATTTTTGCATCAGATTAGCAAAACATTCTACTTTGCCCTTGCATTGTGCTTTCACTAACAAAGACAGGGTACCGATATATTGAAAGTGTGATTCTTTTACCGTTATCAATAAATGTGTTTCTGTGTCGTTTGTAAATTTACAATTTCTGCAACCTTAACCTTCCTCAATGAACACCAAATTTTCTATTTAATAGCATATATAGTATATATCTAGCGATAAATATTTCATTGTTAAAATAATATCCACCAAAATCGATATTTAAATCAACGTATATTTGTATTCATGAGACATTTTCAACAAACGATTCAATTAGATTTCAATGGTTAAACGAGTATACATATATACTAACTATGCGATACGAAAGATAAATGTAATCTATCATATTACACTTCTAGACCAGGCTTCTGTCAAACGCGCACAATCCCAAAACGGGTACATCAAGCACAATTTGGTCTGAGCTCGTGAGTCAAAATATATGTTCCTATTATGAAGACACTGTAAACGTGCAAGATTAGCATACCAATTACCTCGAAAATGGGCGTGCGATCCGATGAGCTGCTTATTTATGTATTCATACTATATGTTTATATTATCTGGGTATAGTTAATTCTGCGCAATTCAAATGTCTAGCGTTCTTGTATAAGGCTGTGTACTTTTTAGCGGAAGTCGCAGAACGCACGTAGACCAGTTCACCAAAGAATGCGAATTTTGGGCTAGTACTGAAGATACAAAAGTACTAAACTACAAAAAGAATGACCTTTTTACAGTTAAACTGGGACATGCTACATTGTGATCTGATTTTCTTTTTGGGTATAATAATATGAAGAAAACTGTAAAATATAATAAAAAAAATGAGGACATTTAATTTTTAAGGTACAACAATAATTTTATATCGGCATTTGTAGGAAATAATTAAAATAACATTAGAAGATTCTTGCTGCTATCTCTTCTTGCTGTTCGATTGATTAATTAAAAAAAATATTGAAATCGATTTTAAAAAGTTTAGATTTGCATAAATTATTAGTCATTTTAAAAAAATCTTTAAAATATAACCTATAAATTAACACGATATTTGGGATTTTTATTTCTAAATGTACAAAAAACACAATTTTATAAATTTTTATAAATATTTACAGTAATTAAAAAAAGTTATATCAATGCAAATAATAACAATTAAATAATTTATAGTTATAATAGAAACACGTGTCAGGTAACCACTACTTCAAAAAAGAGTTTTGGGAACTTAAACATATCTAAATTTAGTTCAAAAGTAATAATAATAAAAACTGGTTATAAATTAACCCGCAGGCTTTCGAAGACAAGACCAGGCCAGACCCGTGACATATTCATAACCCGAAAAATGTGTGACATTTGATTTATTTATACTTATAAATCACGTCCATAAATAATTAGATATGTATATATTATATATATATATAAATGTATACATAATCATAATTTATATTACAATTATATAAACTATAATAATATACCTATACGCATTTTTTTGTGAGTGAATACCACATATGTTGTTGTTTAATTTATTAGATATTTTTAATTTCAATATGATAGTAATATTTATAACATTAAAATGTTATTCGATTTTGTCGATAAAGCGGCTTTATTAAATTTATTTTGATTTTGATTGGGTGTCACTCAATTTTGTTCAATTTTATTAGTTTTAATTCGATTAGTTTATTTAAAACCTTTCTATTTCAATTATTTCATTAAATTTTATTTGATTTTATTTCATTATAAATTGTAACTTTTGTCTTCATTCCTCTCACTTCCAATTCTTCGTTCTCGGCACCAATAGCATAACTGAACAGAAACGAAAGGAAAAAGAAAAAAATCCAATAATATATTTTATATTTTTATTAATTTAAAGCGATAATTTCCAGGATACTGTTGACTCAAGAATATATATGGCTTGTATACTTGTCAGTTTTTTTGAACACTTTCGATTATTCATTCATTTATTTTCGGTTTTTAAAATCCTAATTGGATAGATTGGTGCTTTAAGCATATCTGAGCTTAAAGCACCAAAGCACACACGTGATTTTGTTTAATATAGCCGTATAGCTTTATGGAAAACTTTACTCACCTTTTAAAATTCATATTTAGGTCATTAATAAAAAAATATTTATTAAAAATAATAAAAAAAATGTATTTAAAGTAGTCACTATGCAAAATTAACAAAGAGAAAATTCATAGATTCGTTAAAAAATGGGACCTGCATACCAACATGCATATATTAAATTGGCTATCGTGTTAAGCACTAATACATCATATCGCTTGCTTGGATCAAGGGTGCATGAGTGCACTCCACTCAAAATTCACATTAATTGCACGATTTATTAGCATCATGTCTCGTTTTATTCGCGCGAAGTTCAATTATGCTAATTGGAATCTTGAACATAAATTTTTAAGACACGTGCATAAGACCATTACAAGTGCAAGTGCAAGTGCAAATTAGTATAATGCACACTGAAGGGTTCTTGATCGAAACCATGAACGCAGACCGTTAACCGATTTATTGTTTATGTAAATTAAATACATCGCGGGTTCGTCGCCTGTTGTTTTGGACAGGTCTTTTGTATATGATGTGTTACTTAAATCAATTCTATTAATTTATATGAATGTACTATATAATCTATTATTATATATAAAAATATGGCTTGTTTTAGATATGCTAAAAACATCTACTTTATATATAAAACAAAACATTGTTGTTCGTGTTGGTCTTTTGAATCTTTTAATTACTCTTTACTGATCTCCAATCTAATAAATAGCATGAGAAATAAAAGCTGTGTCATTCTTTATCATTCTGTCTTAGATAATAATATACAGAGGACTACGTATTTAAAAAATAATATTGACTATTATTCTCGGCCGTTATCAAGGTGAATTATGTCATAAAGGATCTTAAAAGGTTTACTATTCTAATAAGTTCTTGTGCTGTTGGATTGTAGTCAATTGTTAAAAAAGTAGAAGGGGAATTCAATGAGCTGTGAAACTTTTTATTATTCAAATCAAATATTTTGTTTGCAATAAATTATATTTGAATCTTCGATTTTGTATATTTTCCATTGTTTTGGTCTTTGAAACCAATATTCCACCAGTGTATCCATTTCCAGATGTCTGTAATATGCTTTACTATTTTTAGCTGTGCCGGAGTTTACTTCACCGTTTTTAATGAAGCACTATGAAACATGTACTTTAAACTTCTGAAATGTTTCTCTTCCTACCCAAAAACACATACGATAACTGTAGCAACAAAAAAACTTAACCTTGTTGCCCTGAAATGGCAAAATATTTATAAATACTAATTATTGAGTCAAATATGCAAAAATATGCACTAAAAAATGTGGCTAAAATTGGGCAAATTGTTAAAAAAACATTTTTAAAATAATCAAAAATAAACTAAATTTAAACTTAATATTTTTAACTTAAATATTATTCTATATTTTTATAACCAATTTTCTTAATAAGAAAGACTTAAAAAAAATAAGGATACAAAAAAACGGGTTTTCTCTCTCATTAAAAAGTTGTAATTCTTGTTTTCAATTTAGTTATTTCAGTGAATCGAATTTCAAATGGTAAGATCTCTGAAAAATGATAGAGCCATTTATTTTGAATTTATTTAAGAGTTAAAAAAATAAATTATAACATAAAATTTTGTTGTTACAATAAATTAATTGTGGTTACAAAAAACATGTTTAATCCTTAAAAAAATGTTGTTCCAAAAAAAGCAGTACTTTTTTATGTGCAAATGGTATTGGTGCATAATATTATTATTAATATTATTTTTATTATTATTGGGTAAATTGGTTTTGACACAAAAAATATTTTGGGCACAATTTTTGTTTGTATATGTATATACAATTATGTTTTTTTTGTCAACCTTACTGTTACCTTAATGTTATAACATAAGCATTATTATCTCTAAGCTTCCGTTGAAGCAATGACAATATAATTTTAAATGCTTTAAAATAAGAGTACAAGTTTGGTAGTCAAAATAATTTGTTGGTTTGCAGTAAATCAAAAAACTCAACGTTTTACTTTTTTTTCCCAATAAACGTTTAAATTTAAAATCCTTTTTTAAAATCAACTTTTTAAATCCATTATTTAAATTTATTTTCTTAATGTATAAGTATACTTTTAACTTTCAATATCGCAATCCCAATATGAACATAGATAAGCTCTTTTTGAAAGTTTTTTTGTTTTGATATTTAGGAAATTGGCTATGGTATAGCATATATCATTTTTTGATATTTTTTAATTTAATTTATTTCAAATCATTTTTGACGTTAGAAAAATGAATAAATTCAGTTTTTATTCATTCTGTCTTCAACTAAAAAACTTCGTAAATATTAAAAACATTATATATATATATATATATATATATATATATATATATATATAAAAAAATTTA
>JAAAKO020025897.1:0-14142 GCA_010015015.2 Bolitophila cinerea
GTGACGTTTCTCCTAATCGCAATATTTAAGCAGTGCTTACGGTTCAGTGCTTACAATCCTTACGTAAGGACAATCCTAAACTTTTTTGACGTTGGTCGTAATCAACCCCAATATATACTTTATTTATTTCAATATGGTTTGGTTTTACAGTTTATGTTGTACATCTCTTTAATATATTAACAACTGCGCAACCCAACTATCTGACAGGTTAATATATCGTCCTTGATGTAGACTGGTGAACGATTTCCCCTTTAGCGGTAAATCGTCACAAGTGCGGCCGTATGCAGCATTAAACTGCACAGCGACCATGGCTCGTATCATAGCCGATGGAACCGTCACCTGACAGCTAGGCCCCTCCTGATGTTGTCTGCTAACCTCGGCCCTACGGTATGGCTTTGTTCTGGTCATCAGGTTCAAGGCCAAGAGTACACCATGGCTTCATTTTGTCCGGTGCTACCTCTTCGTTCGGCTTTAGCGATCTATTCCAAGTTGTTGGCTCGTTCTTCATAAAATGATCTGGGTATTGGTCTGCGAGCTGTTGTTGGTTAGGCTGGGCTTTTCTCATATTAGCTGTAACCACAAAACACTCCCCATCGCCCATCACCAAACAATTTCCTCCGATGCACAGTAGCTTCGTGCCCAACAAAACTTCGTCCGAACCCAGATGTTCGTCATCGACAAGATGCAGTTCTTCGTGGCACACCTGTCCGTCAACTCTCACCTTTGTTGAGACTTTTTGGTTGCAGAAGACTTATTTTGCTCCAAATCGCTGTATGGCGAATGGAGTATAAAACTGTATGCCGCCCAAGGCACTGGCTGGTGTACGGCCTATTAGCGATTGTCGACTGCCTCCGTCAATAAACGCTCTCATTTTATGGCCACCAACTTCAACAAGCTTTTTGAACGCACAGTCCTCCAATTCGGAAACCTTCATGTTTAATCTGCGCGTCTATGTCCAGGGCACGTAAAGCAGACGATGTTTGTTGCGTTCTGCGCGCTTGGTGCTGGTGCGCTTACAACCCTCTTAGTAAAATAAAACTTGTTACGCGCAACATGCATATTTTTTCACTAAACACAAACAAACTGTGTATCACACAACTTACCAAAAAACTTTTTTTCTAAAGATTCACTGTAAAGGCCGTTTTCCTTTAAAAAATCAACTGCTTCAGTTATGTCCCACAAATTATAATTTTCTCTGTCCATATCATGATAAATTTTATGGTCTAACGCTTTTGTTCTCAATTCCTTGATTAACTATGTGTTGCGATTGCGCAATACTTTCATAGTTGTAGCCTAGCATTTTAAATTCACTTTGTTATAACACACAAACTTATAATATTACCTTTATTGTACACAAACTATAGAAATTACCGCAGAGGCGCAGAATTGAACGTAGAATCAAGATGGCGAAATATTTCGAATAGAACAAAGGAACAAACTAGAAACTATTTCTGTAGAACACCTATGAAGTTGTTGCCAAATAGATGAAAAATCAATTGCCGATCAGCAAAACTTATTTTTTGCAAACAATTAGTGTTTCCAAACGGACAAGTTTAATTTTTGTAGACAAAATCCAATTCAAGCTTAAGTTATATTTTAAATGTAATCGGCCCAAAAATATTTTTAGTGCAACAATTACATGTGCGCCGCTCTCATTTTTTTATTAAAAACACAAAGTGAAGAAGAGAGAAAATATATTATGGGAGAAATATTTAACATAAATAGTTATCAAAAACGAATTATCGCCCTACATTTTAGAAAAAGTTTACTATAGCGACACAAACAAAAATGTTATGTAAGTCAAATAAAAAGACGATTGTTTGTATATGCAAACAGAGTTAATTTTAGAAATAATCCACTGTAGTAAATTTTCGGTTTAAGTTGGGCAATAATTCTTTTAAGATATTTTTTTTTTGGAAATTTGGCATAAAGCTTTTTGAGAAATCCAAACAAAAATAAAAATACAAATTACAATAGATACATTGAATTTTCTGATTTTTTATTGACATTTTATTACTTTTTGACAACATTTATTTTAATGAACCAATTTATTCATTGTATACATATTCATTGCACCACTAAAGTGAACTACCGAATAATGTCGTGTATTTGGGAAATATAATATTGCTTTATTCGTTCAATCTTTTTTCGGTTGAATGTTTAACTTATCATATATCATATCAATGGTTTAACGTATGAAGGTAACGTATGTTTGTTTTAATTGTTTTTTAATTACAATATTATATTTGAAAGTCTATCTTATATTTTATGAATTATTTTCAATTTTTAATTGAAATGCAGTTAAAGTTAGGTCAATTTTATTTCAATTAACACGAAATCTGATAAAATTGTTTTAATATTTAAAAAAAATTATAATCAGTGTGTTTCAAACTCAATTATTTAAAATAATTGGTCTAATTATGGGCATTATTCAGCTCTTATTCCACTTCTAGATGAATAATTGTCATTTCCCTAAACCAAAACAAAAATAATTAAAAAATATGTTTTTAATAATTCGCCTAACGAAGAATTCAAAGGCGTGTTACACACAACGTTAAATAGTTTTTGTTTTTAAATTTGACTTTATAGTTTTCCAAACCCTTTAAAAATGGCACTAATATTTAATAATAATATTTTGAATATTCTCTCGATATTAGCTATTACCTAAATTATATTCTTAATATTTTATAAAATATTTTTTATATTTGAAATATAATTTCGATATTCACAAGACAATCTGAAGCAAAATTTCAAAATAAAAAATAGATCCTATACGAGTATATACTCGAATAGTTTCCATAGAATGCAATATAGCAAAAATCAAGTGCTATAATGGATGGGCAGATATTATATTTTTTTAAAATAATCATTGACACATTTAAAAAATATATTGCGATACTCTATATGCGACAAAACCTGGCAATTTGAACCATATCTTGATTAAATTATATCGTAAGGAAATGTTTATCAAGATTTTTTAAACTTTGGTACGATTTAAAGTAAAGTAGAATATTATATTAATTTGTAAAATATGTATAGTAAAGTAAATTGTTTAAAACTATTTAATTCAATAACTAATATAAAAAAAATATGAAGTCTTTAATAAAAATGGATTAAATACATATTTTATTTTATAGATACGCATATAATAGTTTTTTTTTTTAAAAGCACAAGATGAAGAATTTATAATTTGTTGGGAGTTTCGATGGTGATATATGATACTCAATTCATTTAAATGAATATTGCGTATTTTTATTTTTTTTTGGTTTTATTTTCAATTTATCAATTCTTAGTACTTAGTTCTCGCTTCACTGAAAAACTATAAAATACAAATGTTTTTATTAAAATCACACGTACGTCACTGTATTTTATTTATTTTAGGTGTTTTTTTGGCAAAAAATTACAAACAAATAAGCTTTATTATTAATAAAATGTAAATATTTTTAAAATATATTCTTATAAAAAAACTAAGAAAACGATTTTGACTCTTTTTAAAAACTGCCTAACTTACTAGAAATACGCAATTTCCTCTTGAGCATTTTTTCTCTGCCTCGGCAATATTGTACACCACTCTTATTTATAAATTATATAATGGTTCATTCGGCCTTAATTTTTTTCGACCTAATGGCTCATTCGACCTAAAGGCTCATTCTGCCTAACGACCTAATTTTGCCTAATTCTCATGTTCCTATTAATTTGTTACATACTCATTTCGTAGTCTTTTCGATATGCATTAATGGCTCAAACGGAAACGCAATTATATTACATTTCAGCAAAAGTTGACAATATGATAATAAAATATAAGTCGAGTCGAACGGATAACCCCTTATGCTTATTTAATCTCTTCTGCCATGTAATTAATCACACCGACTTACACGACAATTCAATTAATAATTCCATACATTTATTATAAAAATAAAACGAAACATCTACACTCCACACCACTACCCACCCTACCAGATCATCTGATCTTCGTGCCTCGCCTGTTTAAACATAGCTTGGTCTCGTCATATGTTTACGGCCAATCAAACAAAGCCTAAGCCAACACAACAGCAGACGGCCTAGTACAGCCAAAGCTCACAAGCTGTCTAAAGGCAATATTGTCATACAAATATGTCTTTTTTTCTCTCTCTGGATGTCAGTTCCAACAGTTTTTCGATAAGCACCCCCAAGCTTTAACAAAACAATACACTCACACGCAAACAAATCTTTTATGCTATATGTATTAAAAAAATAATATAATCTACCGAACGTATAGGTATATTATATATGCGTTTTCCGGCATAAGAATAACGTTGTTAAAAACATGAACATCTATCAAAAGAAAACGCACGAAGATTCATCATCATTTCGTTTGACGTGATTGAATCTGTGTCACCGGGTATCTGAGAGCACACAGCTCGGCGAGGAACTCTTAAAAGTCGTCGTCGTCGTCGTTGTCGTAGTCGACGACGCTCCCGGAAGGAAGTGTGGAATTGAATTTGTGCCGTGCCTGTCACACGGCGCGCGGCGTGGCGCGGCGGTATACACATACACATACACACCACCGATACACATTCTCATATAAATACATATTATACACATTACGATAATATATATATATATATTGATACATAATATAGATTATATAGAATCTTTCTCCATGTGTATAGCTTCGACAGACATTTCCGTGACGCCATGACGCATAAAGCATTTCATTGAATGACTTCCACGCAGGAACGAAATATTAATTTCCCATGAATCAACGATGAAAAATGCAAGTAAAGTAATTGGGAAATTAAACCGCAATTCGAAATTGATTGCTCTCTAGGTAATGCGGTGGGTGCTTACGTGTGTTTGTGTTCGAATATACTACATATATATATATATTTTAATATATAGTATATAAATAAATAAACCACAAACACTGAAGCGGGAAGGATTGTTTTGCCATCGCGGATATTGTTGGGTTCCGCGTGTTCTGTCCACACTAAAAAATAGTCTCATTAGGTATTTATTGTATAATATTGATATATATAATATATGATCCGAGTATATATATATATACAACATACATTCTGTGGAAAATGTTTGAAATTGTTTTGTGGGATTTTCTGTAAAACATTTTATATTATGTATATTTTCGTATATTTATATTAAATATTTTATGTGGCTTGTGTGTATGTGTGTGTGTGTGTGTGTGAGAGTGTTGTGTACAGAATAATATTGAATCATAAATAAAATTCGCGGATTTGTAACCGAACTTTTATTGTTTCATTTTTAAATAAAATAAATAACTTTTTTTGTTGTTAGCTGAGGTTTATGAATATTTGTATTACGCACGCCGTACTCCACCGGAAAAGTGCACTGTGCACACAAACACATGGAAAATGTTTACTATATAATATTTATCTGCGGCGGATTACTATATATATATAACTATAGTATAGTTTGCATGCGCTCAATATTGAACAAAAAACATGCACGCTCCCGGTTACCCCATCACCACCCGGCCAATTAAGGGACCACATTCGCAAAACAAAAATGTTTCGTGTGCTCGCTTGTGTATGTGTGTGTGTGTGTGTAGCTGTAGAACTGTATATGTCGTTTTTGTATGTATTTTGTTTAATTATTTGTACATTGATTTGAAGTCATTGTACGGAATAAAAATTGCACGTATATTTATGTATATACTCATATAGCTTCGAGGTTACGGGCACTGTACTATATGCGTTTAGGTGTACACTGTGCAGTTTGCATGGGTTTTATTTTTGTAATGGTTCATTTGGTGCAATCGGTTTTTACTCGAGTTTTGTGTTTTGTGTTTTGTGTTTTGTGTTTTGTGTTTTGAAGTGCGGCTGTAATTACACCGCTCACAAAATATATACGGACACATTTTGTAAAATATTATTGATTCGAGTTGGCGGAGTGTTCGGGAGAGATGTTGGATTAATATGCATTTTGTATGTGAGCTGTGAGTTGTGACTGAATGCTGATTGAGGATTTATGCGAAATCGTTAAAAAATATATACTATGGATTTATTTAGAAAAATCTCCCAACATTTAAATATTGTAAATGTTTCAATGCGTACTTTTTAACTAAAATATACAAAAAATAAATACTAAATAAATAAATAATATAAATTAAATAATAAAAAAATATATATTATGTTCGTATGTCTCCAGAGATTATTAAATTCTGAAAAAAAAAAAAAAAATAGAAAAATGATAAATACTGTTTTGACATTCACAAGATTTCTCTGTAAAGCTCTGTTAGCTTTTACAACAGATGTATCATTACTTGGACGTTTTTTTGTCAATTTATTTTTTCAGAATTACGATCCACCTACGGAACCCTAAGCAACATTTACATCCTTCTTCGGATAATTAGAAAAAAAATACTGATACGAAATATGACGAACTGGATTTGCTTTCACTATCACTGATTTTTGGTACAGAATATTCATTTAATTTAAACTGTTTTGTCTTGGACATACAAGTAACCAGTTCGTGTAATTCGTATTGTAATAAAGCGTTTATTCACCTTTCTATAAGGTTTCATATTTTATTTTAGTTTAGGCTTCAACTCTTAAAATATGACTTTATATTAACTACATCGTTTATTTTATTAAATTTCAATTGTAAATTGGATTTCATTAAAGTTGTTTTAATTAAAAAGATGATTTTTTTAAAGTAACAATTGTAAAACGTATAGAAAAGCCAATTAAATTGAAATATTCATTTAAAGAAGAGTAAAAACTGATTAAAAGCTGACAGTGATATAATGTAGACTCCGTCCCTTTGTAACGAACAACTTTCACTGTGACGGATGGTCTTTGGAATGCCCCACCAGACTGCCCAGAAGATATCTCGGCCGTTACGAAGTAGATTTAAGAATTGGAGTAGTTACGAGCTGATGTAAAAAAAGCATGCGTTAACATAGAAAAGTACAAAAGCGACGTATAGAAAATAAAAAAGAAAGTGTTTTTTTGCCACAAAGTCAAAATAGAAAAAAAAAAACAAAGAGACAATTGACCGACGGAGCAAATACTAGCGAAGAACAAGAACCAGACCACCAAAGATTATCCCAATAAAAGTTCAAGGCTAACAGCGTTAACCCGCGGGGAAGAGTACACAAACTTTCCAGAGGGAGAGCCTAGAATGAAGAAGTTGGCCCCATACGTACCCTTAGCCAGCAGATACTAATAACGTAAAAGCTCCTCCGTCCCATGGCCATATACTGCGAGTTAGATAGGTTTGTTGCTCAACAAATAAGTGAGGTTAGTTTAAGTTAGATTTAGTGTTTTATTAGTTTTATTAGTTTATACTATAGTTAAGAATAATACATGAATATATAATTTTTTAAGACCGTCCGTCACAATAATAGAAACCTTGAATACTTCATTTTGCTAGGAGTTACGTGCTCGCCCCGCTGAGTGCTTTTTTGATACGGTTTGTTAAAAGATAAAACTGGAGTAATGTCAATAAATAGTAAAAGTTGTAACGAGTTTAGAAAAGCATGCTAGGACGCGGTTGGTGACGTTCTAATTGCATCAGTCATGCAAATTCAGGCTAATCTTTGGCTAAGCTGTAAGCTAACTTCGTAAAACTTTATTTTTGTCTTTTGTCCTATGCCATACAATAGCACCAAATGTCAGCATTAGTCTGATCATGGCGGTGTATATCCATAGAATACCTTTCGGTGATAATCCCCATGTAGAAACTCATATTATTGAAAGCGCCTTCTATTTCCAGAAAAGTTGCTAAACCATTTCTATAAAAAGTAGAGCTTTCTCTATTTTGAAAACTTCTATGTGGCTTTTTTTAAACAAAATTGAAAATAGAATAGAATTGTTATTGTTGTTATAAAAATCGTTTTTGTACGAACAATTATTCCATTTTTCGAGTCTCTTGCTTATTTTGTATGAGTTTAGTTAAAATATTGTACTGAGAAATAAATAAAATATTTAAAAATTCCTATTTAAAACCGCTAAAATTCTTAGGCTTTTTTACATCGGTAGTTTTCGTTTTCCGTGTTATTGGTTGTTGTTAAAATCTAAACTAGAGTCGATTCTGGTTCTGCTTGTTATTGTTGTTGTAAAACGGTTTTTTGATAGGAACGATTTTTCTATTTTCGATTCTGTGGCTTAATTGTGTATTAAAGTTAAAGGTTTCCTTTTAATATTGTACTAAAAAAATGTATTATAGGGGGAAAGAAACTGAATCAACAAAAAATCGAAAAATCTAAGAAAAAAATATTCGAAATGAATTTAAATCTTATTTTTGAGAATTGACCAGACTTAATAACGGTTTTCTATAATACTTTAGACTTCTAAACGGATAATAATAATCATAAAATAAATATATAACACTATTTTGGCACAAGTAACAAAACTGTAAGACAAAATTAATTCCACCTAAGACGGAACTGTATAAAATATTATAAGGATAATAGGATATACTCGAGACAAAACTTTGCCTTCTCCGACATGCAAACATTTACCTAAAGATTCATCGACATATGCATATATTCCGCTATTCGATTGAAATGTACAGTTCTGATAAATTTTTGCACGTAAGTCATGCGCACCAGCAAACAAAGCTCTCCTCCCGTTCCACACACTGCGCCCTGCCGCCTCTGTGCTGCTTCTACGTTCTTTGCCTTACCGAGCGTTAATGCCGCGCGGTGCGGTGCGCGCAGCCACGCGCATACAAGCTAAACTTTGAATATCAATCAATAGCTTACACAAAACAATTTAAAATTCATAAAAACATTTGAAATCCATAAATCGTGAACTTTCCACCTTGCACTTTCGAGTTGAGGTTACGTCGAAAACAAACCCCCAGCCCCCGTGCATATACTCACATACATATAATATGTATATTCAGTGTATAGAAACATTCATATATAGTATACACACATACATATACAATCAGACAACTATATTTGCACAGTTGGGCGAACTTTGTGCAAACAACATTTCTCCAAATCGTTTAATCCTGTTCAATTTAAACTTGCTCATATATAGAATCTGTGCCGCGACGTATATTGGGGAGGCATTTATATAGAAGGGGTGCTGCGCGAGAGGGCGTTGTATAAGCGCTAGGTGCAGGTGTCTGAACGAGGCATATGTTCGACAGTGCATTCGACATATACATACATATATAGCTTTTACGTACTACTTATACAGTATATAATATGTAAATGTATATGTATTATACGATACATTGCATTTGTGTGTGCGCTCATGTAGCAAACGCGCCTATATATCGATATCAAAGGTTGGTATATGCCAAAAACATTTCCATAATTTACATTACACATTTACCTGATGTCAATACTCAATATTACCTGCGTATGCATTCTAAATTAATGCAATCCATAATTCAGCCTCAGTGCAAAGCAACATATTATATATATATATATATGCCACGAGAATATACTGTGGGCAGTGTGTGTGTGTGTGTGTGTGTGAACAATGTACTGGTCACCTCTTTGTGTGTGCATTTCAATAATTTTGAGATAATTCATAAATCATGCATCAATGGTACTATAAGTCCGAATCAGTGCCAGGCATTGTTAACGAGGATATGCCTGTGTGTTGCCTGCCGCAGCGCTGTTGCTGTTGTTCAAAGGCAGAGGTATTTGCGAGAATTCGTCCGTCGTGTACACGCATATACATACGTAATAAGCCAAAGCTTTGGACAGCCATTTGAAAGCTCCCTGGAGACGAACACATCGCGGGCGCACTCTAGTCAGCCATTCAGACCGCATATTCACGATAATCTGACCGCATTAAGCATGCGCCATCAATACGGACAAGCTCGAATTTCTAGATGAGATTCGTATCAATTTCACTTTGCATATACATTGAATATTGAAAAGCACCGTGCACCGGAAAGCCGGTACCGTCATTCCACTGGGAAGCGGTTGTATGCAATTTTAATAACCCTAAGTAGAGTTGCTATTTAGCGTAATATATAATAGATATACCGATCAGAAAAGGTATCTATCATGTGCCCACAACTTTATTAGAGAAAACCGTAAATGAATAAGCTTTTAAGTTCAAAGCACAACATAAAGTTGTATAGTCTCATCTAACTTGATAGCAACAGATTTTGTAATTAATTTCCACTCTCTTGAAACTCAGCTGGAATTTGATATACCTTATAATATATATAAAAAAATGTTAATTATTTGATTCTATTTAGAGCATTATTTTATAATCTAAAACAAAATACAGCTCTGTTGTTGGTAATGTGATATATATTTGAATATTTACAATAACTTATAATCGCCGTTTTTTTCGAAAGCCCATCGGGCTTAGTACTTTAAATTTTTATCGTCTTTGCTTGCATCTCTCTCGTTCGTTCGAACACGCCTTCAATCGTGAACGTTCTTTCCGGTAAACGGTTTTGTGATTTGATTGAATTTACAAACGATAGGCGATAGCATTGAATTTATATATACAATATACCTACATATTATATGCAAAGCTCCAAAGGACGGTTAAAAAAGGTTTTGCGTAGATGTATAGTCTCTATAAACGCTCTATGGTGATGTTCTACTGTGTTTCGGTCCAACAAGAAAACTCGTATACATTTGGGGACGATAGTAGCAGCAGAAGAAGTATCAAGAGAAAGCTTAAAATTGCATTCGAGTTAAATTTGAATTGGTCAGATAGCCGGAAATTGATTGCCCTTTTTATTTGAGTTGTTGATTGATGATTTTGTATTTAGGTTCGCGGATCTTGGCCGGAATTTTTAATGCGATTTTCCGAAAAGAGAGAATGAGATATAGAGATTACTTTGATATATAATATAACCTTTTCGTTCGTCATCTGTGGCAGTTATTTTGAGTCAAGGGGATTGATCTGTATTGTTAGCTGCTTGATAATAGTGTGGGAATGATTTGTAACACAAAAATCAATCAGTTTATAATAGACAATTGCATAATTCGTAGTTGGACATTCAAATTTTTAAAATAAATATTAACTGAAAATATTTTACATTTTTGTTATATTTTATTAGGATAATTCAATAAAACTTCAAATTTTCAAATTACAGAGACAAGTCCCCCGTCTGGGGGTAACTATGTTAGGACTTTTTTAAATTATGAAACAAAAATTCTATTTAAAAATATAGTCAATTTCACCCACAATTATTAAAAAACATATTATTAAATAATAATATTATATAATATATCAAAAAAATTGACAATTTAATATGTATATGATCTGTAAAATGGACAATAAATTTGTATGAATAAGTGTTAAAACAATATATATTGCTTTATTTAAATTCATGGTAATTTTATGAAACAGACATAAAACAAGTAAAAAATAATTGTATAATTAAATTAAACTATTGAACCAATAAAAAAATAATTTCGCTTGAGAAAAAATTGTGTTACCAGAATACATTTTGTGTTTTTGTAAATTTTGATTTTATTTTTATCATTATTTAACTTCAACTTACTTTTGATATTTTTTTTTAAAACTTATTGATAGCTTGCAAATAATATACTTGCAAAGTCCTGTTAAAATAACTGTTAAAATTACGTCTAGATTTACAATAATTTCGGTAAATTATATAAAAAGACATTTTAACCCTAGAAACGTCCTTTGTTCACTGAGTACCCCAAATAGTTTTCACATGTAAAATTGAAAATATATGCAGGTGCCTAGAAAACCAATTTAGTCCATCTAACGATTTGTTTCAAAAGACAAACATGACATTTAACAGAGCTGTCATGTCTTATAATTGCCTGAATTTATTAAAAATAAAAATGTAACAAACCAAATGTATTAGCAAGTGCCCTAAAACACGGTAATAACTTGGCAGGACCATGCAAGCTTCTAAGGTTAAAGTTGCATATATCTAGATAGCATTTTAAAAATTGGTTAAATACCCTATATAATGACCGTTTTCAAAAGGAATTGTGAGGTACAATCATATTTAGCTGGATAAAAAAATATTAGAAATATGAAAATTCATCATAGGAGCTGTGAAAAGAAATGTTTCAATCTTTGATGTAATGGTGAAAAGAGATGTAAAAAATCTTAGAATCTTTTCCATTTTATTCAGGAGGACGTTTTTTACCATTTTCTACTTGCAACAATTCTATAATGAGATCAGATATATTTGCTGAAGTTTCTTATCAAACTAGATATCCAAAATATTTTGCTCCTGCCCGAAAAGTTAAAACTATATTTAAATATTTATAAAAAAAATAATTCGGCAACCAAAGATAATATCTCCATACAATTTATTGATAAATAATTTTATTTGTTAGTGAATAATAATAATAAGCAAATTACATCAAATAAAGTTAAACTTTTAAACAAATTCTATTTAAAAAAAGATAAATTTGTATATAAGAAAAAATATCTATTGCTGTTGTTTAGATATTATCATCCTACGATTTAAAGTTGTGTAACAAATCTAAGAGCTGGATGCTCGTATTCTGCATATTTACCTATATTATACAGAAATCACCTTTAATATCTTCAATCATCAAATACATAGTCTTAAATGTAAATTAGTCGTGTACAAACATTCCTCTTGGCACGTTTTGTACTTTTGTACATTAGATCTCAATTAAATTTCAATTAAATCACTCGAATATCTTAGCAATTACACACGAGCACATGTAGACGACACAAACGGGGTGTTTATATATATTCGTTTACTCAATACTTATGTTGTTTACTCTTTAGAAGCGAAATGCGAGAAGCGCACTCAGAGATTCCATTTCATATTAAATATATACAAATATTGATTACTTATTTGTTAGTGTAGTACTTACTATACAGTATAGACATTAAATATAGATTTTGTACGTACATTCAGACTTTATACTCGTATTTCATTTCAATTTAAAAGTTGACTCGCATAACACAGCCCTTGGGTTTCAGAATTGCGCATAATCCGTTCAATACAAAGCGCACTTCTCGTACTCTGACACATGAGTTGATTTATCCTTACTATATATATATAATAAATAAATATAGCAAAATAAAATACTTTGAATAGCTATAGTACCTATGAAGTAAGTATGTGAATAGAGTAATAATATCTCCCACAGAAACGATACGTTATGCGAAATACGATATTCGTCGAAAAAATAATAAAAATAAAATATAGCTTACGCACAGAGTTCACAGCAGCAGATCGTAAACCACAGTTCACCCTATAACAAATAAAGCAGCCCTTCGCCATGTGTATTTGTACGGCATTGATTATGTTCATGTATGTCTTAGTTGTATATCACTTTAGATAATCGTATCATGATAAATAATAGTTATTGCCTAAGTATTTATGGAATTGTATTAGAGGCAAGTCGTTTAAGTTCATTGAACACCCCCGTAAAGTTATCACTTAGGTATTATGAATTATATATAATTGCTCACGCGTGTAAGATAAAAAGATATAATGGGATGTATGGTCGTAACTTTTTTGGAGCCATTAGTTAAGCTTGAAATGTGCTTAGCAAAAATCGGTAGATCAATAAAAGCTTTAAATTTGGAATAACATTTTTTGTTAGAATTCAGTGTTTTATTTGACAGTTGAATGCTAGTAAAAATTATATTTTTGTTTATATTTGATTTGCCTAGATTATAACCAACAAATATGCAAGAAAAAGATCAACAATTGATTTAATTTATTTGGTTGCGTACTGGTAACCTTTGTACGTTATATTTGACAAAACATTTAATTATATTCGATATAAACAAAAAAAGGCCCTTATGTTATCTTAAAATAATATAACTCAAACAAATTGTAAATGTCAAAACAATTGTTCGGTTTGGTTTGGTTTATTTATAGCAGTTTATCATAAGTAAAACCGTAATAATATTTTTATTAGTATATATGTACCCGTAATTATTAAAGTGGTCTAAGTACTTTATTTGTGGTATGAATTTTTATTCAGATAACTGTATAATGAGTATGTGCAATAATAATGTCCCGATGATTATGGAAGTGGCTTAAGTATTTTTTTCTTTAGTATCGATTGTTGTGTTCAAATCGCGCGGACAAGGAATTTGTTCACGGGTTCGTAAAGTGTGTCTAAATAAATATAAAGGACTTGGAATTATTATAAAAATGTGTTTATTGAATAAATTTAATTTTAAGTAACACGTAAACAACACAGCATTTACA
>JAAAKO020025908.1:0-14140 GCA_010015015.2 Bolitophila cinerea
GATAGGCCGAATCTCATCAGGCCGAATGAGTCATCAGGCCGAATGAGCCATCAGGCCGAATGTCATCAGGCCGAATAAGTCATTAGGCCGAATGGTGAAATACATGTAGCACTCTTTATAGGTTTTTCTCCATGTGTACACTGTACACTGTAACTTTCAATATAAATATATACTTGTTATATACAAGAAATCGGTGCATGCGAGCATCGAAATATCTTAATATATATATATATATATCATTTGTGTATGAGTGTGCGCGCGCACGCTGTTCTTTAAGCCGTGTTCCGCTTAGCCAAGACAGGACAGAGTGGAAAGCGTTCGTTCCCACGGTTTTATATCTCTTCGTAGAGGAAGTCTGCCACGCCAAACCAGATTGTTGTGTGCTAACGAGTGAAAGAGAACGCACTCGAACCGATCACCATATGTGTGCGCGCGTCCGACAAGAACGCCAATACGAACATTAACAAATAAGAAAACGAATAAAAAACATTTCGTCTATATAGGTACACATATATATATACACACATATATATATATATATGTATATATAATTTTTGTTTAATACACATAATATACTTATGCTGTTATAATAAAACATCATGTTGACTGAAACCGAACACACTTGAATGTATGCGTAACAGAGACAACATATAAAAACACTCACACTTGCAGACGTGTACAGTGTACACACACGACCACGGTCGTTCGCATATTTTTGTACACACACACACACACACACACGAGCATATCGATAATGTACACAAATGTAAAAACCACCTTTTTTATCTTTGGTATAAATCGAGTTCTAAGTATCAAACAAAGAATGTGATGCAGAAAGCAAAAAAAAACATCTAAAGATCTAAACTAGTGAATTATTGTCATTTCGTCATTTTTTCATGTACACATATGAACTAAATATGTTTTTTATTTTTTTTTTCTGATTTATCTATGATTTTTGGACTACATTTCATTATGATAAGACAGTATATAGTTTTATGCTCACATTTTACTAGATTTGATCAGCAAAGGTATTCTGTGAGAAATAATCGTTAGCTCAAAGATAATTCTGACTCGAAAATGAACTGGCGCACAAAAAATGTTGGTAACGATATTTTTGTAATCACTAAGCTCACAAATTAAAACATAACAGTAATTATTAAAATCAAATAAATCTATTGTATTTGCATTACACTATTATGTGTTTTAATGATAACATAGCATTTAAATAGTTTAGGGTTTTTTCCGTAATTCACGGTATATTAAAAGAATACTCATAATAATCAATATTCTTTATAATTTTATCATAATTATTTTTGTAATAAATCAATTAATGCTATTGTTATCATGAACATACAAAGGATAAAAGTAATAATTATTTTTGTAAACCACATTTTAAAGAACGGTTATATGCCCAGACGACAAGTTTATAATTCATTTCTTTATCGACAATTATAACGACTTTTCTCACAGAATACCTCTGCAGATAGAAAATCTAAAGTTTTTAGATAATATAATTAATTGAGATAATATTATATAATTAAACCTAAAAGAAATAAAATTTTAACAAAATATATGCTGTAAGCTGTATTATATATAGTTTCTCAGAATCATTATTATATTTTCTGTTAGGATTAGCAGTGAACATTTATATATTCCTTATCAATATAAAATATGTTTGTTATATATTATACTTATGCAGAAAACCTAATTATTCTCAGATATTTTAAATATTTATACTATATGATCCTTGAGTCAATTATCCTATAATCATATATTTATAAACAAATGTGATCGCAGGTCAGGCAAATAAAAATTCCAATTATTATGGGGACCTATTATTTTATTTTATAATCTCTTCTATATCTTTCGCTCTTTAAGTTTTAGTTAAAGTAGAACATACTGCAATTGCGCAGCACATGTAATTTTAAATTTGCGTTATTTAAATAAAAATATTTTTTAAGTGAAGGTTGCCCTCATTTGTTTACGATTTTTTTTTTCAAAAAATCCTTCCTAAGGGGTTTCAATTAAAAATCCACTTTTAAAGATATTTTGAACTCCTCGAGATCATCCTCTCTCACGCAACATAAAAGATGACTTGACTTCCGAACGTACAAAAGACACACCGGGAACCATCTAACACTGCTACTACGTCGCCAATAAGCACAGAACTCCGTTCACACACAAATCCTGATTTCAGTCTAAAATCTTCACCGTGGAAGAATCGTTTAACAAGTAAAACGATAAGATGTATGTGTAACGGGCGACTTTGGTAACAAAGGCAAAACCAAAATCCAGAAATGTACACCCCTGGAGACTGGGTACTTATTAAAAAAATCTAAGTTTACCCTGTACATTTTCTAAAATTGTAAACCCCTATAGACTGGGTCCATTAACCTGAAAATAAACATTAAAAGAAAATAAATCATTCATGTAGAGCACGTCAATTTGCGAACCAGATTCAATAGCATATAACAAATAATTAGTAATTTCAACTAAATTTGATGTTGTTGGGCGCTCCTTTATGAAACCATGTTGGTCAACAGACAAGTTATTTCAGACATACAGACGTAAATAGTTAAAAACGAACGACTCAAATAATTTACCAATCTGTGGAAGAATACTGATACACGATACATATCAACTCGGTTACGAAAACCAGATTTAAATACAGGGGTTATGTAAGAATATTTCCATACAGAAGGAAGCATACCTTCATGCAAAGATTTATTGAACAATAACGCTAGGGGCACAATGTCCAGAAGTGAAAAAATAATTTATAATTTTCAACGATAAGAAATCAGCCCTGTTGAAGTCATACATACTATTAGCATTGTTATGGTTAAATATAATACATTCTTGCAAATCGATATTCGTTGGGCAGAAATAAATGGTGGTCACCCTAACAGCGGCACTGTATGGAACACTAGCCAATCCAGTTCCAAGGGCTTAGCCTTCTCTATCACCAATTTGTTCAATTTTGTACTATAGAGGGCCTCGCTGGTGGTCTTCTCGACTCAGAATCCCTTCTCGATGGTAAATAAAGAAAAAATATGAATTGGGTGAGTCTATGTGCGCAAATTGTTCCTCACGACGGTCGTTCACGCAGATAAATATTTAAATATTTGGAGCGTAGTTCTCAACTCGTTTTGAACTAGGTCTTTTTCCGATTTAATGAATCTTATAAATCTTATTCTAATAAAATGTAGGTGAAAAAAATGTAATATTATAATGAATGCACTTTTAAACAATCAATTTATACATTAAAAACAATCAATTATATCAGAAATATATTTTAATTTTTCAGGTTTTCAAGGCAGAAATTGTGAGGAGAATGTAGACGATTGTCCTGGCAATCTTTGCCAAAATGGTGGCACATGCATGGATGCTGTTAATGCGTACCGTTGCAAGTGTTCCTCAAATTATGTGGGTGAATTCTGCGAGAGCGACGTGGATGAATGTGCGATGAGACCATCTGTCTGCCAAAATGGTGCCACATGTACAAATACACATGGAAGTTATTCTTGTATTTGTGTAAACGGTTGGACTGGTCCTGATTGTAGCGTAAACATTGACGACTGTGTAGATGCTGCATGTTTCAATGGTGCTACCTGCATAGATGGAGTAGGAAGTTTTTACTGTCGATGCACACCTGGAAAAACTGGTTTGCTATGCCATTTGGATGATGCGTGCACATCCAATCCTTGCCATGCTGATGCAATATGCGACACAAGTCCGATCAACGGATCATTTACATGTTCATGTGCAACAGGATACAAGGGCATTGATTGTTCAGAGGATATTGATGAATGTGATCAAGGATCACCATGTGAGCACAATGGAATCTGCGTAAATACGCCAGGTTCTTTTGCATGTAATTGTTCGCAGGGTTTCACTGGACCACGCTGTGAGACCAACGTAAACGAATGCGAAAGTCATCCTTGCCAGAACGATGGAAGCTGTCTTGATGATCCCGGTACTTTTCGATGTGTTTGCATGCCAGGTAAATTATATTATTTTTCTATATGGAAACAAAAACAAAATCTCATCTATTTGAATATTTTTAACAGGTTTTACTGGTACACAGTGTGAGATAAATATCAATGAATGTGAAAAAAACCCTTGTCTAAACAGTGGTACCTGCCTGGATCTAATAAATGGTTTCAAATGCACTTGTGCAATTGGTTTTAGCGGTTCCCGTTGTCAGATAAACATTGATGATTGCCTTTCGCAACCGTGTAGAAATAATGGCATTTGTCATGATTCAATTGCTGGATATACTTGCGAATGCCCACCTGGATATACGGGTAAATAATAATAATAATAATAAAAAAAAAATAATAATAAATAATAAATTATAACAATAAGATTAAATTATTATTAAATTACAGGTTTATCGTGTGAGATCAATATTAATGACTGCCAGTCGTCTCCGTGTCATCGCGGCCAGTGTGTTGACGGTGAGAATTCTTTCACATGCAAATGCAGTCCAGGCTATACGGGGTATCTTTGTCAAACGCAAATCAATGAATGTGAATCAAATCCATGTCAATTTGGTGGACACTGTGAAGATCTGATTGGAGGATATCGTTGTCGATGTTCACCAGGTACATCGGGTCAAAACTGTGAGGTTAACGTGAACGAGTGTCATAGTAATCCTTGTCGAAATGAGGCCACGTGCATTGATGGCATTAACCGATATCAATGCCAGTGTGTGACTGGATTTACGGGTCTGCATTGTGAAATCAATATAAACGAGTGTGCCTCCGATCCATGTGCCAACGGTGGAGTCTGCATGGATCTGATCAATGGATACAAATGCGAATGTCCTCGAGGATATTATGATGCTAGGTGTTTTAGTGACGTTGACGAATGTGCCTCAAATCCTTGCACAAATGGTGGCCGTTGCGAAGATGGTGTGAATCAGTTTATTTGCCACTGTCCGCCTGGATACGGTGGCAAACGATGTGAGACTGATATTGACGAATGTGGCTCTAATCCGTGCCAACACGGTGGAATCTGTAGAGACGGTCTGAATTCTTATATTTGCACTTGTATGCCGGGATACACGGGGACCAATTGCGAGACAAACGTTGATGACTGCGTTGACAATCCATGCAGAAATGGTGGATCTTGTATTGACCTCGTCAACGGTTATAAATGTGTTTGTCGTGTACCATACGCTGGACGAGATTGTGAGTCTAAAATGGATCCGTGTCTACCAAACAAGTGTCACAATGGTGCTAAGTGTACACCCAGTCCAAATTATCTGGATTTTTCGTGTTCGTGTGCTCTTGGCTATACTGGACGACTATGCAACGAGGACATCAATGAGTGTGCGCTCTCTTCACCTTGCCGAAACGGAGCAACATGCCGAAACATACCTGGATTATATCAATGCATCTGTGCTAAAGGCTATGAAGGTCGAGACTGTACAGTCAACACTGACGACTGTGCATCGTATCCGTGCCAAAATGGGGGTACCTGTTTGGATGGCATAGGTGACTATACATGCTTATGCTTGGACGGATTTGAGGGCAAACATTGTGACGTTGATATTGATGAGTGTTTATCAACGCCGTGCTTGAATTCAGCCACATGTAATCAATACGTTAACTCGTACACGTGTACGTGTCCACTTGGTTTCTCTGGAATTAATTGCCAAACGAACGACGAAGACTGCACAGACAGTTCCTGCATGAATTCTGGTACATGTATAGATGGTATAAATAGTTATAATTGTTCTTGTCCATCCGGGTTCACGGGACTAAATTGTCAGTACAAGATAAATAAATGTGATTCGCAACCTTGCCATAATGGTGCCACATGTAACGAACGCAACAACGACTATAATTGTCACTGTGCTTATGGTTACAGTGGTAAACAATGTATGGATTACGTTGATTGGTGCTCCTTACGTCCTTGCGAAAATGGAGCTACATGCATACAACGAAATAATCTGTATCAGTGTATTTGTGCAACAGGATGGACTGGTAAGCTATGTGACGTGGAAATGGTTTCCTGCAGCGATGCCTCTATTCGTAAGGGAGTTAATAAAAAGGATCTTTGCAATAACGGTTCATGCGAAGATTTTGGAAACTCACATCATTGTCAATGTCATCAAGGTTATACTGGTTCTTATTGTCAAAAGGAGATCAATGAATGTGAATCGGTGCCGTGTCAGAATGGAGGAGCCTGTACAGATCTCATTGGCGCATATCAATGTAAATGCAAAACTGGTTTTCAAGGACAAAACTGTGAGCTTAATATTGACGATTGCAAACCTAATCCATGTCAGCACGGAGGAACATGCCACGATTTAGTAGGAGGATTCATGTGTTCTTGCCGTTCAGGAACACTTGGCATTTTATGTGAAATCAATCAGAATGATTGTGAAGTAGGTGCCTGTCATAATAATGGAACATGTAAAGATCTAGTGGGAACGTTTGTTTGTGAATGTCATCCAGGTTTCGTTGGATCACGATGCGAAGGCGATATCAACGAGTGTTTGTCAAATCCATGCTCAAATCCCGGTACACTTGATTGTGTTCAATTGGTTAATGATTATCACTGCAACTGTAAACCAGGACATATGGGACGGCACTGTGAAATAAAAGTAGATTTTTGTGGTATGTCGCCGTGTCAAAATGGAGGTATTTGTTCGACCAGACAGGCTGGACATCATTGTCTATGTGCCGAAGGATTTTTTGGCAAAAACTGTGAGTTCTCTGGACTGGACTGTGATTCTAATCCATGCCTTAATGGAGCCTGTCAGATAGCTGATGGAGGTGGATACCGTTGCGAATGTCCATTTGGTACTGGAGGAACAAACTGTGAATTAGACACGGTTAACGAATGCGAACCAAATCCGTGTAATCGTGGTGCGAACTGTGAAAACAAACTAGGAGATTTTGATTGCTATTGTCCAGAGAAATGGTCTGGAAAGACATGTCATACATATGATCCTAAATTCCTTGGTTGGTCCACCCGAAAGAATGCCGTTGATCATGCTTATGCCGTTGACTTAGAGTACGAACGTGAACAGTGCACAAAAAAAGGATGCACAGAGAAAAAAGGCAACCGAAAGTGTGAAGAAGAGTGCAACACATATGCATGTAACTTTGATGGTGGAGATTGTTCATTAGGAATTAATCCTTGGATTAATTGTACGGCAACCATCAATTGTTGGGAGGTGTTTGGAAATAATGTATGCGAAGAAGAATGCAACAATCCTATGTGTTTATTTGATGGACGAGATTGTGAAAAGAAACTTCAAGCATGCAACCCAATCTATGATGCATACTGTCAAAAACACTATGCCAACGGAAGGTGTGACTATGGCTGCAATAATGCCGAATGTAATTGGGATGGACTCGATTGTGAAAATGAAAAAGAAACTGCTCAGCTAGCCGAAGGTGTAATATCGATTGTAGTTTTAATGGATATGAATGAGTTCCGTAATAAAGTTGTGGCTTTCCTTCGCGATATGGGACATCAATTAAGAACTACTCTACGAATCAAAAAAGATGATGCTGGCAATGATATGATTTTTCCATGGAGCCGTCGTAATGATATGCATGGTTTGCAAGAATCAGCATTTGGTCGGAAACATAACATCGAACAAGTTAGTCAAGTTGGAATTCAAGTTTATATGGAAATTGACAACCGAAAATGTACAGCACTTTCTAATTCGGAATGTTTTTTGACTGCACAAGATGCTGCCGGATTTCTGGGCGCTATAGCGTCTAAGCACACAATGTCCCAGTCTTTCCCAATATATCAAGTACGTGGTGTTAATAGTCCTGGATCGGATATTCTTCCTGACAGCCCAACTAATGCCAAATATGTCGTGCTGGGAGTTATATTTGCATTAATTGCATTTTCCTTGATGGGTGTCATTACACACCAAAGAAAGCGAGCACATGGTATTACATGGTTCCCGGAAGGTTTCTTTACCAGCAGTGCTGCACCACGACGTCATTCTGGGAGACGTGGACCGGACGGCCAAGAAATGCGTAATTTAAATAAGAACAATTCTCTAGCGTGCATGGATGACGTAAACATGAACTCTGGTCAAATGGGTCACTCTCATCAATGGTCTGATGATGAGTCTGAAATGCCACAATCAAAACGGTTGAGAATATGCGATCAGGGTTATTCAAGTGATCATACTGGTATTACGGAATATGAAGAACCTGAACCCAGAGTATGGACACAACAACATCTCGAAGCTGCGGCGAGTCGTATTCCACCATCGATAATGACACCGCCATCACATCACGATGGTAAAAGTGAGGTAGATGCTCGTGGTCCAGGAGGTATGACGCCATTGATGGTAGCGGCTGTTCGTGGTGGTGGAATTGATACAGGAGAAGAAATTGACACAAACGACGATTCAACAGCACAAGTGATTTCGGATCTTCTTGCACAGGGTGCTGAGTTAAATGCAGCTATGGACAAATCAGGTGAAACATCACTCCATCTAGCTGCACGGTATGCACGTGCAGATGCCGCTAAACGTCTTCTAGATGCAGGAGCTGACGTAAATTGCCAGGACAACACAGGACGCACGCCATTACATGCTGCTGTAGCTGCTGATGCCATGGGAGTATTTCAGATTCTATTAAGAAATCGTTCGACTAACTTAAATGCACGTATGCATGATGGAACTACGCCATTGATTCTAGCAGCACGACTTGCAATTGAGGGCATGGTTGAAGATTTGCTAAATGCTGAAGCAGACATAAACTCAGCTGACAATACTGGTAAAACAGCACTTCATTGGGCAGCTGCTGTTAATAATGTTGATGCTGTTAATATTCTCCTGATGAGTCAAGCAACCAAGGACGCACAGGATGACAAAGATGAGACACCTCTGTTTTTGGCGGCACGCGAAGGATCATTTGAAGCATGTCGTGCACTACTAGATTATTCGGCTAACCGAGAAATTACCGACCACATGGATCGATTACCTAGAGATGTAGCAAGCGAACGTCTACATCATGACATTGTTAGACTGTTAGATGATCATATTCCAAGAGCACCTCAAATGGTGCCTGTTATTCAAAACTCGATGATCAGTTCACCGAGTCATTCGCAAGTTATCACACATCCTACTGTCATTGCGCCCGGCAAACAAACAAAACAAAAGAAACGTCAAAAGAATAATCCCAATAGTCCTGAAAATGAAGGTAACATACGTCGTAAGGTCAGTACCAAAAAGGGAGTCTCTAAGAAAACACCCGTATTACCAGATGTTCAGCTGTCTGATGGAGCTCTCAGCTCTGTGGAGTCTCCTTTAACAAGTTTGCCAAGTCCATATGATGCTGCCAGCCTGTATTCGAACGCAATGGCTGGTCATCACAATATGGAGGTAGTCCCTGCCAAGCAGCCACCTAGCTACGAGGATTGCATCAAGGTAAAAAGATTGTCATTTAAATACTATTTAATTTATATTATATTTTTATCTAATACGTTTTTTTTCTAACAGAGTGCTCGTTCAATGCAGTCTTTGCAGAACATTAACTTTGAGAACTACGGTTATACAATGGGTTCACCATTCCAGGATGTCATGGGTGCACAACGAACTACACCAAGTGGGCATATGGGTGATCAAGGTTTAAGTCCACCATACTCAAATCAATCTCCACCCCATTCTGTACAGAGCAATTTGCCTCTGTCACCTCAGGGTTATATTGGTAAGAATAATTGCATTCACAAAATGCATTCACAAAATTTGTCAATTTTCTTATATTTAACGTATTTTAGGATCTCCTGCAAAACAACGGCCATGTTTGCCAACTCATATACAAGCTATGCGCCATGCAACCCACCAGAAACACGGTGGCACGCAGCATAGCCTATCCAACAATCCCTCAAATCAATCACAATTCAATAATGTTGCGAATGGACAAATGAGTGGAGGACCGCAGCAACACATTGGCTCACCAAACAGTGCAATACTTCCATCGTTGCCAATGGGTTTTGATTTCAATTCCGGAATTGAAATGCCTAATTTCTGCAGTCCCACAGGTGCGTTCTTTTATATAGAAATAAAATTCAAATATCTACAATAAATGTTTTTTTCTAGGTCAAGTAGGACACTCCCCAGCCTCACAAAGCATGTCAAATTGCGTGAATTCAAATTCGTCCACGCATTCGTCCTTGGGCAACAATCAATCGCCTCACTCTCAGAACTTCTATCAGTACTTGACACCACCCAGTCAACATTCCGGCGGTGTTACTCCTCAACACTTAGTTCAAACCCTGGACAGCTATCCCACTCCATCACCGGAGTCGCCCGGACACTGGTCGAGTTCCTCGCCGCATTCAAATTCAGACTGGTCTGAAGGCATTCATTCGCCAACCAACAATCCGGTTTACGTTACCGGTAATCATCAATCAAACAAAGGATCTGAAGCGATTTATATCTAAATGTGTAAAGTATATTTTTAAACTATAGTGATGTTAATATACATTTAAGGTGCCTATTTTGATACAGTCACATGCCAAGCTGACTAAATCAAACACAAACAAACACACATACACTTACACAAATAATGTGTATTGTAAAAAGAAGTGGCCCTTTTATTACTCGGTACTGATTACTTTTAACTGAATTTTTATTATTGTGCTATACATATTCCAGTTATTTATAAGAACCAGAGAAAAGATCGTGAAACAATTCGACTATTCTTTGTTGTTTGCATTTACTTAAACATTTCATTTTATGATAGAAAATATAAGAAAGTGTTCTTTTTTATAAATTCTAATTATTTTTTTATCATATATTAATAGCACTGATTCGACAATCGCGTTTACATGTTTTTAATCGTAAGAATAGAAAACAACCTAGTCGAAGAACTCGTTGTTTCATTTGTAGAATACAAACGAAATTTGTATTTCATCATTCATGCAAAATTGGTGCTGATATCTTGATTTAAAAAAATAACGAACGTAATTTCAACCAGATAAAATCTTTTATATCAAAACTAACAGATAAATAGCGTGATAATAGAAAATGTTGCGAGTCGTCCGAGCACAATATTTTCTCTATTAAGTATATAACAATACAACATACTTGTAAAAAGTACTATAATTTTATTATACGAAAACAGTTATTATTTATAAGTAAATATATTTTATAATAGTTTTAATTCAAAATGCTAGTGTTAAGGTTATTAAGTAAATTTTGTAAACTATTAGAATTATATGTTAGGTAGCAATTTTATTTAATAGATATCTACATAATTTTAAAGTATCGTAAGATATTTCTTTCAATATCGGACTGAACTGTTATACTATAATATGGTTTCGTTGTCCATCTCTGGAACGTTTATGCTGCACAAAATTTTGTTGTTAAGGTGTTTACATATAAGCACTTACTAGATAATATTATAATTTCTCATATTTAATAGCTACTCCATATTATTTGAAAAGATTGGTTTACAGCCGCCACACAACCACAGACATATTTATTTTATGCAATATATTAAACATATTATATGTTTTGTATGAATAAGATAATGTAATTTATAATATTTTGTATCCATGTTTAATTTTTATTTGTATTTAATTATGCCAATATGTTAAATTGATATTTAATTGATATTTTTTTTGTTGTTCAAATGTATGTTAGGCAGCGACATATATTCAATTTGTATATTATTTTTTTAAATAAAAGAATATTTTTGTACACATTTTTTTTATACGGTAATAAAAATCTTGAGATTTTATCGAAACTGGTTGTTGCTTTAACATTCGAAATTCAACGACGCGTGATATAGGTGACAGCCAAAATATACCTTGTAAAAATATCACATAATCTCTTTTCTTTCTTTTTTGCTTTGTGTTTTTGTTTAAAAATAATTGTAATTGTTTATCTACTGAAAGTGTTATGGGGTCTGTTTCATACTGCCATGCCACGTTTCAGTGTTTTTTGACATCGTGTCTCGACCATACGTTCCAGAGCCAATTAAGAAGATGGTTTATGCACGATAAGGAGATTTGGTTTTGGCACGGTATTCAGCGCTTATCCTAACAGAAAGTGTCCTGGTTTTAGTGCAAACAAGTCGAAGGGGTTACTAGTAAGTGCATATAATGGCAGCGAATTAAAGCTGGTAATTATTGCGTAGAGATCCTCAAATGTCAAAGTATGGATTTACTTACTTACTCTTTTGAGATTGTAGTTAACGAAATGCACTCCATTGAAACGAGGCGAAAGTGGAAGGCTGAAGTAACATGCTGTTTCACGATTGCCTAAGCTAATCATGATCTCGGCGAATAGTGGACTGAATTCTTTTTTAGGTTTATATGCAGTTCTTTGTTTGCCCCTTTCAAAATTAGTGCCATTATGACTGTATAGTGTATACGTTCCAGCTGAAGTGAGATTGCTGACTAGCTGTAACAGGATCAACATTACCGGGGGAGCTTCGCAACAATTATTACATGCCCGTTGAATTTTTAGAGTTGCAGATAATCGAGATCATGCCTCTTCAGGTATTGTTTCCACAAATATGTTCCAGTGTATCGGCGAGGGACTACGATGGAACGAGCCTTTCCGGTATACTCAATCGAAACTTTCTTCAATTGCTGGACTGTTCAGAAGAATCACACAAAACATCACGGTATACATGCGATGATCAATATACTTCACCTTATTCAACAGTCACCTTACATATGGTATAACATTGTAGAGCTCTACTTTGGCGAACAAGCTTAACAAATTACAAGTCATTCAAAACAAAGCTATCCGTAACTTGTTTCAACGCAAACGAGTCGAAAGAATTACAACGATACATTCAATAACCAACATACTCACAGTTGAACAAAACATCAAACTTCACCTAGTAACGAACCTTCACAATATACAGAACGAGAGAGTACAACAAATTCGATGGTTCTTCAAAACAACAACACACACTTATACAATACCAGATCTTCAAAAAAAAAACATCTGACGCAAACACGGACATCCTGCTATCGACTAAAAGCAACTGATGTCCGAGGTTTAAAAGAGTACAACAGCCTTCCAGATTCACTAAAGATATTAAATACCAAAGAATTAAAAAAAAGTTATTATATAAATGAACTTGTATGCCCTTAATTTTTAAATTGGTTGTGTTTTTTGTTAATTTATTTTTTTATATTTTGTTTTACTTTATTTTGCCTTTTTAATTTTTATTTATACATGTTTTGCTTAACATGTATATTTTTATGTCTTATTATCTGTACTCTTAATTTAAACTTTTATTTTATTCATACACTATAAAATGTTATTTTACTATACAATCAAATGTGAGCTTATATAAATGCTCGTTGATACTAAAATAAAGAAATATAAATCAAAAAATCTAAATATTTAAAAGAATTCCGTTAAAAAAACAAAATGTATTTGATTTTTAATTAAAAAAATGTGGTCAATAAACTCTTATGAAGCCACAAACTGTGCTGGCTGGATGTTTATTTTCAATTTACATGCAGTGTTATTTATTTAAAATTGAAACCATCTTTTTTGTGCACAAAATCAATCAATCAAATACTTTCATTTGAATTTTAATGATGCTATCTTTTTTTCATTTATTTTAAAACAAGCAAATACAAACAAAAAAGATACAAAAAACAGCAACAAAAAAAAATCTTAATATTTTTTTGGCCAAATAATTTAACTCCATAAAAATATAAAAACTGCACGATTTGTCTGTCTGTCTGGCAATTATTTTTTAAGAGTACTCTATAGACTGAAGTGAAAATAGGAAGCCGTGAACACTTGTGTAGGTGTGGGATTTTTTCCAGAAAGAAAACGCAAATTTATTCTTATTCGTGTGGAGTATCCATTAAAATTATATGGTATTATTTGGTTCAGAATTTTCTTTATTTTTAAAAACACACTACAAAATGTCTGCTCTTTGTCTTTCGCCTGTAGACATTTTTCCAATGTCTTTTGAAGTTAATTACGTGAGCAGACAAATGGCTCCAAAAATGTACGTCATTTAGCAAAATATGACAGACTTTTAGAGAAATGCCTGTCATATGTAATGAAATCTTACATTCAGTGATCCAGTTTCAGTTTAAATACCTTAACCGTATTTGAAAAATATACACCTACTTCTTGTTATTATAATAAAATTTGGACCATATTTTA
>JAAAKO020025919.1:0-14139 GCA_010015015.2 Bolitophila cinerea
ATAATATCGAATATTTTTTCACAAATACTATAATTTTATTTATTATTTACGAATATTAAAATATTGAGTTTTTATGAAAAATATCAAGAATATAACAAATACTTGAGATTATTATGTGTTATTATTATTATCTATAAGTATACTAAAAAATAACCAGATATATGCACAAATTTAAATTGTATTTGCGAATATAATAAATATTCGCATATATAAAAAATATCAAATATTGGTGAATACAAAATATATTTTTTATCGATTTTGTATATTTTCTAAATTGGTGTATTTAAATTTTTAATATTTAGAAAAAATGTAACATATAGCTTTTAGATTATTTCATTGTTAACGGTTTGTACTAAATATAGATTCTCAAATATTCATATTTTCTTTTCTTTTTCCGGGTCCAAATAACGAGCGCGATAGTTTTATTTATAGTATTTGTAAAATATTTCCGAATACTCAAAATATTAAGGAATATGCATAATAATTCACGAATATAAAACAACAAAAAATAATACGATATTATTATATTACATAAATACCAAGAATATGAAATATTATTCATCAATATCAAAAATATATTTATTATATACAATCAATTTTAAAATATTTATTATTATTTAAAATATCAAGAATACTACTATTATATTTTAAAATATTGAAAATGTATTCGCTAATATTATAAATAAATTTTACAATAGAAAATATAAATAAAATATTTAAATATTATTAATAATATTTAATATATATTATTCCAATTGATTTGCCCGCGGCATTTTTCAAGATTTAGTTAGAGTGATTAAATGTTTTTGCAAATGCTCCGTTTGTGCGTAGTCGTTTTGTTGGTGCGTCCGTTGCACTGTTATTAAAGTACAACAAATTCGGAGAAATCCACAGACAAAGCGCGTTCCACGTGCGGCATCGCGGCATCAACACCCAAGGACGTGTTTGTTTGAACCTTTTGTGACGTGCCGCCTGGCATCGATCTAACAAGTACACCTCACACTTTATAATGCAGTGCAGTTTACACAGGTACACATGCACAAAGGTAAAAATGCATACCGCAAAAAATGACAATATAGGCTTCTTTTGAGCGCTTTAGAACACCGTTTATCCATACACGCGCGTGTGCATACAAATGAGCTCATTTAATATACACATCATATTATTATTGTGTGTACATAAATATATATAATATTAAATGGATAAATATCTGAAGTTTATGCTAATTTTGGGTGTATTCAAATGCGAGATGCTTCCTGACATGCAAGCGCGCAATGAACTTGAGAGATTCGGCGTTCAAGATATCCGATTAATTTATGTTTGTCGCGCGTGCGGGGATCGTCGCCGCCCGGCACATGCGTCAATTATAACACTGATGTCTTGAGCACGCATTCATTATGGAAGTTAATTGTAGTCTAGTCTGGTCTGACACTGATTTCTTGAGCACGCATTAATTAAGGAGTTAAATTGTAGTCTAGTCTGGTCTGAGGTGACATGTTTTTATGATGGCATTGAGATTAACAGTTTCCTTTAAAAATTATGACCAGAAACATAATTGAGATGAGTTGTTGGTATTTAGTTACCATAATTGTTTAGTTGATATATTTTGTCATAAATGTTTAACTCAAGCAGCAATTAGCGGAATATGGATAATTAATTCGCATGTTGATGAAAATTTGCAGAAAGAATCAGCAATATCGGGCTTGTTTCTCTAGAATTACAAATAAACAATACAGTCTTCAAAATATTTGTTATATTTAATCCGGTAAATTTAAAAAAATCTAAAATCTGTTATCTGGGTTCATGGGACTTGGGGAGGTGGGAGTAGAGGTAACTAAATTTTAGCTATTATTAGACATTATTAACGATACACATTTGTTCAAAAATATCGATTCTTGCTATTCAATTATTTGCGGACAAATATATGTCAAACATTTTTAATAAATGACGATACTAATACTAACAAAAGTTTAAATATTGATGATCTTAAATCATTTTATGGGAATTATAATCTCAAAAATTTTGTTATAAAAACCTTTAAGAAAAAAAGTGAAATTTTTTTAGGCATTTTTTTGTTTAACAATGTTATATTCTTATTTAATTTCTTTTTAAATTTATAACACTTGATTAGTTGTGTTGTTTTTAAATAGTATAATATTGTTCAAAATATATGTTTGAATGTAGAATTTTTAATATATTTAAAAAAATCTCTACATTTTTTTAATTTTTTATCCATTTTTTTAGAATTTTAAGTTTTCATAATAATTATAAAAATTCAAATCTACAAAGCTAAAAAAACTATAAAATTTGAGATATAAAAATTGCAATCGAATCATAAGATTCTAGAACATAATCTTTGAAAACTAGACAGACAATTTGAGTTTACGTATGTTTCAGTTTTTATATATATGTATTTTTTAATCTATCAAAAAATGTCTCTTTAAAAATAAAAATCTTATAAAAATATCTCTAAAGATTCTCTCTTAGATTTGTTTGTTAGATGTGTTTCTCCAAGATGTAATTTAAGTAATCGTTGTATACGAGACAGAAAATTTTACTATTATATTATATTATACTATAATAACTATAATTGTTAATTATATGAGATATTTTATTGTGGTAACTGAGCCAATAATCAAAAATATGCTCTAAAAAACATGTCTTCAGATAAAAAACGAAAATATACCCTGTAAACATTTTTTTTATTATTAAATCTCCGTGGATCATTTAAAAAAATAGGTTTTTCTAATTACAATGGTGCTTTAATAACGAAAAATCATCACATTCTGTTTTTTAAGTTGTTTCATATGTTTTTGATTTATTGCAATCGAAGTTTTAACTTTTAATATTACTTTAAAACAAGAAATTTAATAAATAAATCAGAATTTTTAGATTTTATTTTTGGTTGATCAATCCATCACCTAAATCACCTAATCTGTAATGTAAGAATAAATGTATTAATACTCAAAATCCAACGATAAAACATTAAATGTTGACCTATAAAAATATCCCATTTTGCTTTCCTTTTACCCGGAAATATTAAAACATAAATTTTGATAAAGCAAAATTTAAGCAACTTTTCCAATCTTCCGAGTTCTTCGTCGGCGTTCATTTATAAAACTATTGCATTGTTGTTGCATTTAATGAAATATAAACCCCTTCCGACTTGCGCTGATGGAAAATATGCCGCGGAAGCGCAGCATAATTGACTAAGCAGCGCGCGCAAGCTCTTTCTATGCTTTTCGTATACTATATATATATATATATATTTATACTTGCAAATTATAATTTGTGTTCGTGGGACGTCAATCTTATAGATTACCGGCTTTAGTGTATGTATGTGTGTTCATAGTATGTGCGCAGACGATCACCGTGCAATTATGTATATACTATATATCCAAGATAAATGAAACACCTTCTAAAAACTATATTTTGTATATACATTCACGATAATCCAACGATTTATCTAATATTGTATCTGGATCAACGTGAATTATAATAGAAGCATATTTTAGCATTAAATGCAGGTTATATGTTTACTGACTGACTTACAAACTTCCGATTTTCTTGCGATTCTGTTATGCATGCTCAAACACACACACAGGCAGAAATGAACGTGAACTTTTACTTTTAAAGCCGGAAACATGTGCAACACACGGCGACTGCACTCCGTTGCGTTTATTTCCATTTCACTATGTATATACATGCATTTAAATGCATATATGCAGACGATGCACGATACAATAATATATATACATATATAAAAAGCATCTTGAATACCGAAAAGAAAAACGCATGAGAAAAGCACTAACCTAGAATAATTAAAAAAATAAAATTGTGTGCGTGTGTGTGTGCACTCATTTGTATGAGAATTGCAATTAAATAATTTAATCGCATTTCATACGAAAATGCTTATTGAATTGTATTGAGCGCAAGATCGTGAGGCGCCTGCGCTTGATTTTTATGCTTTTCACATGTATTAGTACGAGTATTATACAATAATATATTATGTATATACATGTAAAATATTAATGTACATGTTTTCCGGATCTGAGCGTGTGCAAAAGAGCGAGTGTGATTAAATAAAGTGACACAAAGTCATCAATTTCAAGATGCGCGCCCGTTCAGACGACAGCTAAAACGAGAGTGAAAGGAATAACGCACACATGCATATATAGTGATCTCTGTAAATGCACTCGAGAGCGCATTGCATTTATTATGCAATAGGCATTTTAAGATGCACGTCGCATCGCGTCGGTCGGCGCGGAATCGGTGAGTTCTTGAGTGCAGATGCAGATTAAATGCGCATAAGGACGTTAATCACAAATACGCGTTTCGCATAGATGTTATATAAGTGAGTGTCTCAGCTCTTATAGATTGCATATGCGTGTGCAGCGAGATGCGAGAGATCACTCGTGAGAGCAGTTTACCATTTACCACGAATGATAGACATATTTTGTCATGTACGAGAGTGTGCACTTTTGAAGTCACATGTGGCTGACATATGATCCGTCTAATGTGTTCCTTCGGTTCGAGTCCAAGCAAGAGGTCATAAAAAACGACGCATTAAAACAGCCAGTCCAATTATTGTAAATATCTTTAGTTTACACATTTGTTTGAATATATATTAGGGCGTTTAATTTTTAGTAAGATGTGAATTTCATATGAATTTTCTTACGCCCGAGTCTCAGTGTATTTTCAAGAATATTGGATAATATTTAGGGGTTGCACACATTGATCACTTTTATCTCAAGCTAATAAAATTTATTGCATTTTTTAAGAAATTTTGTGTCTTAAACAATTAAATAATAAAAAAAAATCATTTTTAATATAATTAATTAAATCAAGCAGTCGTGCAACAAACTTAAAACCTACAACTAAAAAAATATAAAAGGAAATGGATCGAGAACTTTTTCTTTTTATTTACTTTCCAAAGATGCTGCTCAAGCAGTACTAAACTACTGCATATCTGAAAGAAAGTAAATATTCCTTTTCGAATGGAGAAGAATATCCGTTATACTGAAAGACTCATCTTTAGCATACATCAAAGAGCAAAATACGTTGTAGCCATAGAATTCCTAAAATAGCGTCTATCAATGACACTCCTTTCAATGTTATTTCAGGGTCTAATATTGAAAAGAGTGTTGTGGCATTCCATCAAATTGTCCTGACATCCACATTTTTTGGAAGCTTAAAGTCATTGGACTTGATAAGAAGTCCTCTACGACTATGCAATTTGGTACTATAAAAACAAAGGCGTTCTTTAAATTGATGGAATCCTCGACGTGACATATATGATATGACATATGAATGATTTTAAGGTTGTCATTGATTTTGCAGGAAGAAGAGTTGCTTAAATTAAAAAAAAATTATGCTAGTCGAGCATCACAGAAAAGTGGTTCAAATTTGATTATCATAGTGCTTGCTTGCCTTTCTTACTAACTATTAATGTTATTGCCTAGAGTTTTAATACTATTTTAAGTTTTTGATTTCCCATCAAAAGAAATTTACATTGCAAAATTGCATACATATATTTTACATCAGCAGTTCCAGTTGGGCCACCGGCCCAAATATGTATGTTCTTAAAAAACTGTAAAGATTTATTGTTAGAAGAAACATTAGTTAACATAAAGATAACCAATATATAATTGGAAAATGTGCAGCTATGGATTTAGGATCTAAATACATAGCTGAACATCAAAAACCCAAAAGCCTAGGTATAAAATGTTTTGAAAATCACCCCCTTTGCTGTATACTAAAAAACTTTTATTTTTTTTACGTTTTATCCATTTCACAAAAATCCTCCCTTTTAAAAACTATATCTTTTTTTATGTTTTTAATTATTAATTTTTGTTATTCGTCAGATTTTCTTTGTTGCATGGACCAAATGAAAATTTTCCAATTTGTTTTAAATTTTAGCAATAACAATAAATCAAAAATGGTATTACCAAGCCCACGTAAAAGTTTTTTTTATTCAAGCGTATGCTACTATTTCCATTAAAATAAAAAAATCTTCAAAAATCATTTACCTTAAAAAAAACTGTTCATCTAATTTTTATTATTATTATATTTTATTATTTTATTTTTATATTTTTTTACATCCAGCAAAAAATAATTTGAATTTAAAGAAAAAATATGTTTTTTTCTTTGGTAGGCTGCAATTTTTTCAAAAACTAATCTATATGGATATTTATATTTTACTGATTTTTTTTTAAATGGCCGGTAAAAATGGAAAAGTAATTATAAAAATGAGTTTTTTTAAAATATATTTATATATATTTATATTTATATACAAAGATATGCAATACTTTGTATCACCTTTGCGAGCAGTGTGCGACCACAATTGCAGACACGAAATTGCAATGCATAACAATGCACAATTAAGTGCACACTGCACATATGCATGGCGAAATCATAAGAATGTTAGTAAATGAGGAAATCGTTGTCTGTAATCGCTGGCGGTTGAGTTCGCTGTTGCGGTTTTGGAATAAATGTTTAGCTTATACGCGACAAACTGCGTCCAGTGGCCAAAGGCCAACCGGTTTGCAGATAAGAGAATACGCAAGACAAAGGCTTGGTAGTGCTTGCGCGCGCGAAATCGATAAGAGCCCAACGCAAAAGTATTATGCGATCAACGTGTATACTGTCTACACATAGATTAGGCATAATTGAATTTGATAAACCCACACTTTTCGAGATAATTCATCGTTCACCTACTTCTGCGCTAATCTGCGTTTATTTCCCTATGCACACAGAATTTATTGCATTAATAACATTATGTCATTGCAACTACTACATATAGAATGCACCGCACATTTAAATATGGATAAGCTCTGATAAGACGCTGCAACTGCAGTTGTTGCTGTTGTTTTGATATTTAAATAAACGCGGAAGCACTTTAGTACACACCGTGTTACTCAGCACATAATATCGATAAACTTGTGTATATTATAATATTAATAAATGTTTACGTAGATTTATATTATTTAAATAAATATCAATTACACACACACACGCGCGCACGCACACGATTGGCATTAACAGAACGTGTAAGTGTGCGCGCATACGATAATAATAATAATAATAACGAATCTTCCGTCGTGCACCCGCGTTTCAGATAATTGAAGAAAACTCTCGAACAGATTCCCGCGACATCTCCAATTGTGTAATGCAACACTGATAAATACTCATTATGTAAAATTCTCAAAAGAAGATACACTGTCGTCTTGTGTGTGAGTGTGTGTGGATGCGCATATGTGCATGACATTTTATGCAACCGCATGCGGTGCAATCGAACACGTAATTTGCATAATCATCTTAAAGATTAAAATAAGCGTGCAAGAATGATATTAAAAAAAATACATAAATTTGAAAAACAATACGTCTGAATTAAATGGTTTTAATTGCGGCGCATAATAGAAATAAAAAATACTATAGTATAATATATTATATATATATTCAATACATATATATAAATATAATGCCTGTTTATATATATATATAAAATAAACACGACGGACGGTGATTGATGATGCATATTTGAATAATGAATTTAGCGCGCGTGTATGTGTTTTGAAGAGCCTGCGTTCTCATTAAAGAAAATGAGTCGTTATATTTTGTGGGTGTTGTTTAGTTCAAATTGTAGCTATAACAAAATAAGATGTATAGAACGAGTACAATGTAATTGAGAATGTACTGTGTAATTTTAACAATTTCCGCGTTTAAATAAATAGCATCCGTTTTAATTGCAGGTAATTACCAGGCAGCTATAGAGAATGTGCAATTGTGCAGGTAGATAGATATATAGAGATTCTTTAGTGCGGGGGCATCGAACATATAATAATAATCTGTTACGTTTCACTTTTCATATTGACTATGTGATGCTGCGAAATACTCACTCCCAATTTAGCAGAGAAAATAAACAAACTTAAATTCTGTGTTTCGTATGTCGGTTTTAGTGCTTAAAGCTTACTTAATTAGCTATGCGTTAAAAAGACGAAGCCTGGACATTTGTAAATTAATAATTTAATTTAAATATATTGTTTCATGCGAAACTAACTTTATGGTTTATTTAAGATTAGCAAAATTACAGTAAAATATTATTTTTTATTAAATTCTGCTAAATATATCAGTAAAATCCAGTGAATATGTGGAATCTGGAAATAGTTATGCGCCTGAAAATATTTCAGTTTGCGCTAAAATTTATGGTTTTCTCAATCTAAAAATTAATAAAACGCAACTAAAACTATCTTTTCAAACAAGCAATTAACTTACGCAAAAATTGTGGGGTTGAAAGTTTTTATGGGTTAAAGTACATGTAATTGGTGTCTCAATAGTTTTTTTTTAAATACAAGACTTCCAAAATAAAGGAATGAGGAATGAAACAAAAATATTTGGGGTATAATTCCTCACATGAACTATCACATAAGAGAAACTTTACCCAAAATATTTTTGCTTTATTTCTGTGCGTGTTTTTTGCATGTCTTTTATTTAAAAAGACTTTAATAAAAGACAAACAAAAAAACAAGCAAAGAAATAAAGCAAAAATATTTTGGGTCGTAATTGTTTTGTTTTTTGTAAAATAGAGGAAAATACCAAGCAACAACAACAAGGCAACAATATTTGGGTTGAAATTTTTTTTAGGTTAAAGTCCGTCAAAATAGATTCACAATTTATTTTGGAAGCAAATATGCACAAAATCTTTTTTTTTTCATATATACACAATATAAATAGTTTTTTTTATTAAACTGAATTCAGTAGGGTGAAAGTCTATTGTGCAATTGAACGATCACCAAGTAAAGTTTAAAGAAAGATTTAAAAATAACATTTACCTACAAATCGCAAAATAGCTTTACAAATTTAAGAAACATAAGTATATATGTTTTAGAAACGTTATTCTAAATCTATTTTTAAAAGCTTTTTTATAAATTAACTAGATTTTTCGATACCTTTTAAACTAACTTCCACTGAGCTCAAACTTGACACATAAACTCGTTTGCACGCAATTTAGACCGCAAAAATATAAAAAAATAGATAATTGAAATATATATCATTTTTAAATATTTTGATTTAAAAACCTTGTTAAACAATATTTTTAATAGATCAAATATTTATGTCTCGATTGTCCAAAGCACGATTGGCCAAATTACGGCGAATCTAAACTTTTAAAAACATATTAAGGATGTAGTGAAGGTTTCTCATATCTTCAGGGAAATATTCATTTCGTAATATGGGCAACTGCGTCCCTACATTTTTTAAATATAATTTTGGCCAATCGTATAGTTAGCCAATCATATAGTTGGCCAATCTTATCTATGGGCCATTCGTATCATTCATCCAATCGTAGTTCGGCTGATCGTAGTACATTCACTAAAATCTCAATTGAAAATAAAAAAAAAACTGGTTTTGAGCTAGCTTCTAAAATGTGTGTATCTAGGGTAGCGATGTCGGCTCAATATACCCGCGTTTGCATGTTCGCTTTCTAGAATTTTTATTTGTGAGAAAAAGATATTCTTTTCTAATATGTTTAAAGATTTAAATCGGATAATGTCCACCATTTTTGACAACTGTTGCCAAATAAATCAATGATCACAAAAATTAGGGCGCGCCTGTCTAATCTAGCATCAATTTTTTACAAATACATCTTTTTTTGGCGATTAATGATGACTCAAGAAAAGTATATAAATCAATCAAACTCATAAAACTCCGAGTGTTTGGTTGATTGCTTAATTCTAAGAAAAAATCGCTCGTAAAACCCCAAATATTCCAATTTTACTAAGAAATTCATCGACCAGACGCGAATCATTGCTCATCAAACAAAGCGTTGTCCAAAACACCCGCATACTCGGCATTTCTGAAAATCGCACAACGCACGAGATTCTATGTGTAATAATAAATCACGCCTAACAGATTGTGCTAATGTTTATATTTGTTACGTGCAAACTTTCATTTCTTTGCGATTATTTTTGATAAATGCAAAACAAATCAAGACAACACAATTCGCGATCTCTGGAGGCAGTTTTGGTTTTTGAAAGTGCGAGACCCGCGTACCCGAATCTCATGTTTGACTGGCGGGCGCAGGGAAAAATGAATATACGCCTAATGTTACTATCTACTAAAGTCATTTACTCTCTTGTATTATAATATGTAATGTCTTAAATTATCGCCAATCTCATCAGCGCGAATTTCTGCACACAGTCGAATATAACACAATTTAATGTATAATGTTCAATTTAAATGTGCGCGCACACGCCCACACGACACGAAAATGTTGCTCGATGCTCATATAATCAGAAATCGCAATCGAATTTTTGACTAATTGCAATGTACGTTTTTTTAGAAGAAAAAGAAATGTGTCATGACTGGAACATGGATAGCATGATAACTCGCTCGCGGCAGCCAAAGTTTTTGAATGGCAGAATTATAACAAATATTCATTGGTGTGAAATTTAATAGTACAATATTTATCCGAGAGGCATTTCACCATATTTCAGAATATGGTGAACACGTGTGGAATAATATCAATAATATCGATTATATTATTATTAATATCAATATGTTTTTATAACACTACTTATAATAATAAAAATACAAAAATATCAATAATTTTGTTAAAATATTAAAAAATATAGCAAATAATATCATAAAACAATACTATAATATAATATACAATAATATTAAATTACAAATGTAATTCATTGTTTACAAATAAACAAAATTGGTGTCAACCAATGAGTACGCGAGATTATATTCGAGAGTATTCTTATTATGAGATAGTATCCGTAATATCCGAAGAATAAAATATCTTGAGAATATGAGAATATAATTAACATTTTAAGTAATATTTGAGAATATTATTAAAATATCGAGAATATTAAAACAAATAAAAAAAATATATATAACGATATATAAAATATGGTGGTCCCGTATTTATCTATTATACCAGTTTGTATGCAATTATGTATTCAAACATTATTAGTGATTAGTATGTCGTATGTTTGAGATTTTAGATAAATTTCTTGGTTAAACATTGAGCGGCTGTACGAGTTAAAAATCAGCTCATACGGAAGTGATTCAATGCATCAAGTCGTTGTGTTTGTGTTTTCAAATAATCTGTGTCACGATTTTCGGTCATGATCATACAAACATTTCTCTAAGAGCTGTGTGTAAGACGCAAGCGTCAGCAGAAACACGCGCAGGAAAATAAATGTACGACACATTAGATAACTATAATATTAAATGCAATAAGATTTATTGTTTTTCAAGTTTATTAATGTGTTGCTGTTGTTCTTCTTTCGTTTACAAGTGGCAATAAATTTATACTCGTATAATAACGAAACGAGAAACCTTTGCACTCTTAGAAAGATAGACAGACCGTCCTTTTGAGACCTTGAGCATAACACACTACAAACCTACTTTACCAATAGTCATAAACACAATAAAATACACTATAATAAAATCTCAGCAATTCTCGTTCGTATGAATTTAATTATTATTATATATATATATTGTTTTTAATTGAGTCTATAAAAGCTGCTGTAACAAATTACCAAGCAAGAATTCGATTAACCATATTGCTATATAATATTGGAATTACACAATTCATTTATATATAGTTGTAGTGGTGCTAGCGTGAGCGGACTGCAAGCGATATATCAACTGCACGCGGAATATTAAAAAGATCGATAAAACACAATAAGCGTGCGCGTAGCTTTAAGCTGTTTCAATTATCGGGCAATTACTATTCAATATATATATAGTCTATAACATAAGCAGTAGATATGCTATAGATACCCTAAGGAACGATAATGTGATTTAAGTCGAGTGCTCACAACATGTGGTCGCCATCGACGCCGACCGCCTTCGCTGAGCTACAAATGAGTGCGTAATTTGACATGAGACGGGCATACAGACACGCAATCGAAACAAAGGTGAACACTGCGCTAATAAGACGCCGACTGCAGTTTGATTGCAGTTTGACTGCACTTTTGTTGTGTTCTCGTGGAATGCACACAAACGCCGTGCGTGCGCGCACTTTTAATGCTTAATGGGCGCTGGGGTATTGGTGTCAAGAGTAACATTATGTACATAAAATACTGATTCTTATGGATGTGGAATCTAGTAAGTGGATATTTACATTCCTTGTGTACATTCGATTGTTTTAATAGAACAGGAAATAATTGCAATTGTATTTGATTTGTACTTACGAGTTGTTTTTTTAGATGGTAAAAACATAATTTTTAAAAAGGAAATAAATTATTTTCTTTCAGGATGTTTTTGATATTCAATTTTTTGTTTTTATTTCATTTTTTCATGATTTTTATGATGTATCGTTTTGATTATTTTTTAAACCGCTGACACCACTGTTTTTTTATTTTATGATGTAGCTTTCGTTTTAAGTCAATTCAGACAGCTGACACCACTGAATAAAAATAAATTCTTGTTTTTTTCATACCATCCATTTTTATTATCTCAAGTTTAGACTGCTGACACCAATAAATATCTTTTTTATTGGACTTTTTTCATACCAAAATGTTTGCTTTTATATCAAGTGCAGACTGCTGACGCCCCTAAAAAAGCTCTTCTACTTGGTTTTATTTATCAAATTTTTTATTTCATAATCGATGATGATAATGGTTTAAATCAATTTTCAACAGCTGGCACAACAGTTTTTTTTAATGAATCATGATGGGAATATCGTTTTAAGTCAAGTTTTTTTAAATTTTTAAATTGTTATATATTTTTATTATTTTTTTATTTTTTTTATTTATTTTTATATATAGCATTTTTTGAATTGAATATGTTTTTAATTTTCATAACAGAAAAAAATATTTTTTTTGGTTTTCTTATCCAATTTTTAGTTTTTAATTTGATGATATCGGTTTGGATAATTTTCAAACCGCTGTCACCACTGTCAAAACGACTTCATCTTTTAAAATTACAATTTTTATTTTTTATTCAAATATGTGTTTTTTTAAATTTTTAACACGGAAAAAAATATTATCTTCTAGGTTTTCTCATCAAATTTTTAGTATTTAATTCATACTTATGATAATATCGGTTTAAATAATTGTCAAACCGCTGTCACCACTGTAAAAACGACTTCATCTTTTTAAATCCATTTTCTAATAATTAGCTAATCATTTTATAAAAAAATCGTAGACAAAAAAATGTGGATGTTCGAAATTCATCAAAATAATGGTTATTAGATGAAACCATTGATTTAGTCAATTACTTATTACTCATTGTTATTGTCTAGTTACAAAATATTCCAAAAATACATTTTCGTAAATTCGAGGATTTTTTTCGATACTCATCAAATCTGTCAGAAATTACCTGCAGTGAGTTGCAAAAGAACGATCTAAATTTAAAATTATTTATAGATTTTTTTAATTTTATTTATTTATCTACAAAATTAGACGTTCTCTAAATTCAACCTAAAATGTGTGGTTAAACTTTTTCAAAGGAACCAAATAATTTATCCCAAATTCTAGACTAGAGCCGGCAGTATTAAAAAAATGCTTGTCTTTTTAGGGTTAAACTAGAGAAAAAAGACCAAATAAAGTCGTCGAGATTGAGCGTCTAATTCTGTTTTTAGGCAGACAAATTTGCGGATAGCTTTAAAAATCGATTTAAGTTTGATAATTTCAAATTAAACTGTAAATTATAATACAAGAAACGTTTTTATTAAAATCCAAATGATTCTTTTTTCAAAATTAAAGATATGTTTACCAAAAAAAAACAATATTCCCTCAAAAAAATAGGTTACGCACCGAAAAAACAGCTAGGTAAAAAAAAAGAAGGCTCAAATAAACATGAGCGGCGATTTTTTCGAAATTGAGCTACAATTGCAAAACAAAATAAATATTGCCAAAGAAATCAAGTTTATTTAATAGAGAATTTGGTGGCTACATTGAAATTCAATAATGTCCTTGATTCGAAGAAAATCAATCTGTTTCTTGACGAATACGATAATATATCTCGAGGATATCTGTCCCCATGAACATTCTAATGAGAATCAAGATTATATTTTAATATATATATATACTTAGATGCAATAAATAAAAAAAACTTGTACTCACCCTTGAAATAATGATACCGGCAATGCTGATGCGAATCCTTGGGCCCTTCAGCAGACGA
>JAAAKO020025930.1:0-14139 GCA_010015015.2 Bolitophila cinerea
AAAAAAAAATGGAATACATTGTTTATGTAATATTTCTAATGACAACATTTTTCCTGGATCCGCCAGTTATTGAATGAGACATTGCTAAGATTTGGATTAATGAATGTATTGGAAGAAACTATAAATCGATGAAATGTTTAGATTAAATTGTTAGTGGAGTACTGATTTTAGACACTGCAACCATGCGAACGCATGTCTCAATGCAGCGTCCTACTATCCATTGATGTTTGTGCTTCCCCATAGTGTGTGGTGTGCGTTGGCCACCCTCCTTCCAGTATGGTATAGCTGCTTCCTTTCCCGATTTCGGAAAGTAGCTGTAGAATCAATATGGATGGTGGACACAGGGGATAAAGCATGCATTAACATTGCCTCTGTAATCATAATGTAACTTAGAACGTTTCTTATCGAGGATTTAATAAAAAAATACTGTAAAGACCCTGGATCTTACCATTTTCCCACCGCTAAGCTTTGGCTCAGATTGCTCATCGCCGCTCTGCAGTGGATCAGCCTGTGCTGCAGTATCTGGATATGGCTATTTATCAACCTCAATCTTCTCGTTGGTTGTTGGTCTGGCTTTTAATTGGACGAGATTGGCCGACACTTTAGTCGCCTGATAGTAGAGTTGGTTAACTCCCTCTATCAAGGGGCCTAATGATGACTCCCCGGCAGCAAATATCATCAAGAGGCCACATTTTTGATCTTCCATCCTTTTAAGGATCCACTTTGTGGCCAAGTCACCACACCATGGTTCATCTTTTCTAACCTCAGCTGGACCCTGTCATCTGCAACGTCTTGTTGTCGTGGTTTGCGAACTTCACCGGAACTTCATCCATTCCAATCACAGACAGTTTCGCATTTGGAACCTCGAACTTCGACACGGCTTCCTTAAGCCAAAGCTTGGGCTGAGGGTCCACTGCCGTTACCTTGTGGATACAATTATTGTGAGACGTGCTGTGGAAACTCGGGATAAAACCAGAGTCACTATCGATCGCCATGTTTATAGCTTCAATAATGACGTTGGGCATTTCTCTTTGCCTTGGCCTTGGCTTTTCGCAGTGCTCGTTCCGACCGATTGGCGGCGGTGATGCCAGTACTTGTCGATGGCACGCATGGCGGAACGTTTGCAGTATAGTTGCGTTCCGGATGACCCTTTTTGGTCAGTCTTATGCGCAGATTGACACAGTCTCGTTTCAGAATATTGATCGGCAGCTGCTTACGGAATTCTTGCTGGGACAATCCGGACTGCTTACGCAGACTTTTCATTGCAATTGTGCGTACACGATTGATTTCGTCGGGTGCAAAGCGGCGCAGAACGGCCGTTAAACGGAATTTGCTTCGAATGCGCCTGGCTCCGTTCCAGGTCCTCCATGTTAGCAATGGCGACTCTGCAACATTCCTGCCACAACTTCTGCAAAGCTCCGAAAAGGACCGGTTTTATGCGGACCTTGTCTCTTCTTCGCTTCTCTGTCTTGAGGTGAAATAGTATCGTAAGATTTTTAAAGATCTACACGAGTACTCTGAGAGTCGGATTTTGGTAATTTCTTACCGGACTGACTCTCATTCGATGACCTACCTCTGCCTCTGCCTAAAATTTTCCGTTCTGCAATTAGTAAAGGTTTAGTTAACTTACTAACCATCTCAGAGAAGTTAGTCCTTCGTATATTTCTACCGACCTGACTCCTCCTTGACTGATCTTCTTTGCCAACTTTTATATCCTTACCCATACCCTTCAAAATCTTATGATTTAGAAGACGCTGGGTGGATGAATCGTGGCAATCGCGGTTTGGATTGTTGATCTCAGTGGATCTACCTTGTTCCAACCTCGCATTTTTCTTAGCCAGACGCGCGCCTTAGTCTGAATGCGATTGCGGATTCTGCGTTTCTGTAGCTCGACCACCAAATTAATGCGAGCCTGAACAGCGCGTTCATCTTTTTCTTTAGCTTCTCTTCTTAGCGCAGTAATGCAAGGGTACCTAGAGCTACCAGCAACACTCTTCTTAGCCAGCTCTTTTCCCATGGCACTAGGCACCACTGTTTTCTGTAATAGGTCACTATCTTTTATTGCCTTTGCCAGGCTCCTTTTCCTCGGCACTCGATAATACCGTATCCTGAGATAGGCCCAACAGCGAGTCTGTTAGAGATTCGCATTCGTTGTATCAAACTCTGATTTTATCGAGGTGCGGTTCTAAAAAGCTGTTTTGCAAGTTCATTAGGTGTCTTATACTTAAATTAATCACTAATTGCAGTTGGTTAACATTGATACTCCTCTGGTTGACTCTGTCTGACTTGATTTGTATCTTATATTTAAATGTTAAATAAACTGTGTGCGGTAAAAGTAATTCGGGATGCTAAAGTCCACTACTTAGAACCGCGTCTATGAGCTAACGTACCGTCTCGTATTGTATGGGAAAAATTGAAGTATTTGTGTCAACTCTCCCGAAAATATCCTTCCTTTCATCTTCAATGACCAGTTTAATACTCATTTAATAACTTCAATTGCATCTTTTCCTCAAAAGCTATTCTCATTATTACTTATTAATAGTTCCATTCCCAGATTTAGCTTCCGTTCAATTTCCTACCCTGAGTTATTCTTAGCTGTCTCATCAATTAAGTCTAACGCAGTTGGTTTGGACGAATTGCCTCTTACCATTCAGTATTTTACCAAGTCTTTCTAAAGCTTTTGAAATTGTCATTAAAAATCAAATGAGCAGCTTTTTTGGATTCAAATAATCTTCAAAACGATTTTCAATCAGGCTTTAGAAGTAAACCTAGAACTTGTTTTGATTGTAGTTTGGTTCGTAGAACTTTATTTACGAAACAACAATACTCTCATTAGTTGTGAATATATAAACCTCCTGATATCAATAATCTTGATATCTTTAGGAATACTTTAAATGAGATAAACAATTCTAAAATTGTGTTATTTTAGCGGGTGTTATTTTAGCGGGTGAAATTAATTTAAATAAAAAAAATAAGTTCCCCAGCTAAAGATTCACTGATTTAATTTATAGTCATGCCTTAACTATTTTTAATAATGCGTCAACCCATTATGCACCTAATACCAATAATTCAACTTGCTTAGATCTTTTTATGGTGTCTGATAAAAAAGGTGTTAAGTGGTAATCTCTGGAATTTTATATCATGATATGATTTTTATGTCTTACGGTAACTCATTGACTGAGTCTAAAACTGAAGAAGGATTTTCTAGAAATTTCATCAATATTAATCAATCACACTGAGCGACAGTATGGTAATTGTAACCATTTAAATTGACGTTTTTCAACAAACCACCAAAATGGTTATAAAAAAGTGTTTATAAAGCTACAGTCCCACGACTTGCGGCATCACGCAAGTTTGACTTGATTAGAAATGCCTACCTCAACTTTTTTTGTTTGGTATGTTTTTTCTTACAGGATGGGAAATCATTTTTTCTGCATATGATCCAAATTTTCCCCAAACGGATTTTGCCATGCTAATATTTTTTGAAAAGCCATTTTTATATAATTTAATTACAAATATCCAGTACCTCAACTTGTTTTGTTTTGTTAGAAAATTTGTTTACATGATGGCTTTTTTTCAAATGTTGTACAGCTAACAAGAAATGGCATCGTGTGTATGGCATTATTTACTATGAAAATTCCAACGTACATTTCATCAATTCCTGGTGAATTGCGAAATGATTTATCAAAGCTGGGAATCGAAAGTGCCAATGAGGCAGCACGACTACCAGATTATATTACATTACATGAACAGGGGGATTGTCTTGAAAATAACACCACAACTCAGTGGACGATTCATCAATTTTTTTATTTTTAATTGAATGAATTGTATTATTTAAAAATATAAATAAAGTCTGTTATTAGAAAGACCACGGACCGGCGCACGGCGGCTTGGTGCGCTGGTTGGATGCACTAGTTAATTGTTGGTCAATGCCCATCACTGACACTCGATAACTTGAGACAATTCATTGCTGTTTGAATAGCATTTTGTCTGAAACATATATTGGCAATATCATTCCAGGATTTTGGAAATTTTTATTTTATTGGCCGCTTAAATTTAGAGTCGGACATTTTGCATGAAAAACTAAGATAATTTAAGAAATTAGAACAAAAACCTCATAAATGAATCGTTTGAGCAGCAACCTACAAAATTAAAATGTCAAAACGATAGCCGCAATCCTAGTAGAATTGCATGTGTGGATTGCTGTGGCCCATGCGATCATTTATAGTGCGCAATTTAAAAGATTGCTTACATCTTGGCAATTTTTTATTGCCGAATCTGTTCACACGAATTGCCAGATCGCTCAATAATTACTTGCGGCAATTTCGACACAATCCTAGATTGCGCAATATTTAATTGCTTTCACACGAGCGCAATAAAGAATTGCTTAAAAAATGGAAGAAATTGCGTGATTGCGCAAGTCGTGGGACTGTAGCTTTAGTATTGTGTTTAAATTTTAATGCATTTTAACCTATAATAATAACATAAAAGTTTAAAATTCGGTCGGATCCATCGTAAATGACAAAAAACACATTGCTTGATAGCGTCATTAACCTATTATACATCATTCTCCGTTAAAATATAATTAAAAAGCTATTAAATCATAAAAAACTAAATTTATAAGAACATAAAAAAGATAATTTAAGCTTGCGCGCGAAAATAATTTGTCAAAATCCGTCAAAATTTAATGGGTTTACATGCAAATTGTTATGATCATCGGGTCATACTATAGAGTCGAGACGATTGAGTTACATCCATAAACTATATGTAAAAATCAATGCCTATTGTTAATAAAACAAATGTAAATTATTGAATGTTATTGTGATTTTAGAGTGACTGATATTATAATAATAATGTTAATTTTATAAGCTAAATACTTTTCCCTAGGTTAAGTTTTAAACTTTTAAGTATAATTCATTTATTTAGGCTAATATATTATAATGTACATTCAATAATTTAATACTACTACTTGCAAACATTTTAATGTTACTATGTTACCGATTACCTATGATTATTATTATTATATTTTTTAAAAAATTGTCGTCGAATTAAAAAAATAGTTAAATTTTGTTAAAAAACAGTTAAAATAAAAAATGGTTTTAGTAGGAATAAGGCTGATTGGTCAAAAGACAAAGAGAGAACTAGGAAATTTAGTTTTTAGGACGAATAAGACAATTGAATTTTTTAGATGACTTGTAGTAAATATATGGAATATATTGAAACTTTCATAATCTGTCACAACAACCTTAGTTATTTCATGATCAAAATAATAATTATAAACATGGTCAAGTCAAGAGCGAGGAAAGACTCAGTGAGGTTGTTGCGATTTATTTGTTTGTAGTTATGAAAATAGGAATGTCAAGTAAACTCATTTAACGTAATGTTTAATGACACAAATATAAATATATGATTATAAATTGTTGGATCCCAAGTACCCAGCAGTGATTATTGGTATTAAGGAACTATCAATGAGTATCTGAGAAAATTTGGCAAAACTTGATTAGTAGGCTAGTAGTAATTACGATGAACTGATCGGTCTGTAGACTGTAGATTACAAAAAAATTGTAGAAAAGTGCTTGTACTCGAAAATCAAGGAGACTTTTTTAGTTTGCGCCTTGAACTTATAAATGTTCTAAATGAATTGAAACTAGACCAGCATTATTTCTTAGTGGAGGTAAAATGCTATTTAAAATAATGTATTACTAAATTAAAAATAACACACACTATTATATTTCATCCAAATCTTTGAAGCATCTGTTAACACTGTATTTGCACAATATCACATAATTTATAACATACAAAATACAAGTATATATATATATATATAAATATATATAAACTTATCCAGTTAATCTGGATAAAATAATTCCGTAACAACAAAAGGAATAAAACAAAACACGTTTCGAAAATCATTTAGGACACTTGCGCCAGAATACTCGGTCCCCCTATACTACAAGATTAATTAGAAAACTTTTCTTTGTGAGTATAATGAAAACCATGTGTCCACCTTTTTGTGCCCATTACAAGTATATATAAATATATATATATATATATATTTATTTATATATAATATAAGATGTGTTCCATCCATTCCTAGGCCACAGTGACCACAATTGTCAGCTCGAGTCTCTCTCTACATGTTATACAAATATATACATATATATATATATACAGGTATACATTATATACTCTGTACATATCGTCAAACCCTCATGTGTGTACGACAAAATCAAAAGAACATTGAATTAATGGTTTCCGAAAGATGTTCTAACTTCTCCACAAAAAGCAAAGCTATTGAGATTGTATTCCAATCAGGGAAAAATAAATAGTTAGCCACCAACACATCTGCCTGCTCCGTATTCAACCCCTCCTAGTATACCAATTATTTTGTGCAAATACAAAAAAAAACATTATAAAAATGTCAAACGCCGAAAAACGAAGTGCAAGCAATGCAAATTATGTTGTATACACACATACACTCACACATCTATACATTAGTGTATGAATGTAAGTGTTCCTGGGCTATTGATTTATATGCAAATCCGGTTTATGTGCCCGATTCATCTGTATATTGCGCGAAAGGGTAAAATTCAATTAGGCGAAATGTGCCTTGCAAAATATTTTGCTCACCTAGCCTTTTTTGCTTTCTCGTATTTTTGAATATATTTGTATATAGACGTAGTCGTAAGTAGTAGTAGTATATAGTATACTTTTTCCTTTCATTCGAAATCAACCAGTATATGCAAATTCAGTGTCGGCTATGCTCAATTCAAGAGAAGCAAAGCTCGTTCGCCGGGCTGCCTGCGCACAATTATGCAATGTGCAATTCTTCAAATCAGACGTAAGTCTACAAAGTGAAATTTTATGAATTTATTATGAGTAGTATTTTGGAAAATACGTTTGTCAAGTGTGATCACATTTATTCGTATTTGCATAATTATCAATGAACTTCTACGAATTGAATTAAATGTGAGTGTATAAATTTAAAATGTGTAGCTTTATGTAGTTTGTAGTTTGTACTAAGTGTACACTCTCTTCTTACATTTAATCCAATGCTTGGATTTTCATAACTCTAAAATTACATTCAAACTATAGCTAGAGAGCAGGGAGGCTCGGATATAAATTGAGAAGCCGATTTAAACTTGAGATATTAACCAGATAAAAGTAGATAAAGATTAACTCAAATGTAGTTCAAATAAAAAAATATTAAGAAATATGTAATTACTCTAATCGTTGACAGGCAATCCTTCCCAAAATATATTGAGTTTTTATTTATTTGAAAAATATCCATAGTGTAATAGTTCCCAAAATAAAGTATCCACAAACCATTTTATACAAATGTTTTCAAATATATTCCATTACAAAGTATCCCAAAATAATTCAACACATAATTTTGATATAAATATAAATTATTTATTTTTCCATAAATATATTATAGATACAAATTATTCCAGCTATAAATGTACATTTACAAAACACCCCATAATTTAATTTGTCTTGTATTATATAAAACAAAATCTAACATAACTCCAAAACAATTCTAGTACGCATTTTTAGTATAGAAACTTCGGCATAAAACTCATGCTGTGTTAATTTATATATGTTGGGCATAGTTAGATTTGATTTTTGTTATTTTAATAAAAACGGCGCAATAAAAGCGTGCTGCTGCAAATAAATGAATTTAACAGAAAATGTAAAGAAAAGTAGTGGATTGCTTTTCAAAAAACAAGAAAAATCTAAACCCTGAAACTTATTTACTTATATATATAATAAAGATCATGATGTTTGCTTTTTTACCCCTAAACGCATTGAAAAACACCCTATAAATCCAATTTTGGGATCAAATTTTTGGGTATAGAATGTATAAATTTTAGTTGATTTAAAATGTGTGTAAAGTCAGTGCAATTTAGTTATGTCATCAATTTCACGGTAAAATTATTGGGTTCTTTGTTATGGGATTGATTTCTTTAGAAACCATTATTGTTTGAGGGTACATGTATTTAAATAAAAAAAAATTGTGAATATATTAGGTCATTTGCTTTGGCGTTTTTAAACATGGCATTTTTTTTTGGGATAAAATGTCATGGGATTTTTTTGTTGTTGGGCAAATTACATGCCGTCCTCTAATTTAGCTCGGAAATGATTCGATATTTAATATAAGTGTAGAACTTGAGTAGCATAGTGCTATGTGTTCATCATAAAGAGTTTTATATCTGTATAATTAAATTATAGAAACAAAAAAAACTGCTGCAGCTAAATAAATGTATATGTGGGCACTAAAGCACCCACCCCCAACGTGTCAAAATAATTGGGCACTAAAGCACCCACCCCCGACGAGCCAATATAATTTCCGCAATGGGTGAGTTTTTGTTTAGAAAAATAAATCATCCACTTTTCAAATAAAAAAAAATTAAATATAATATAAACAAATAAAATATTTTTCGACGCCCAAAAATAATATTTTTTCACTCTTGCAAAAACATTTTTATTATTTATTTAATAATTAAAAACATGAATATTTTCTGTTATTTTTGTAAATATCCTGTTTCAACACTAATCAAAAATATCACACCTCTGATTTTTTTAGGTTATTTTTATATCCTGTTCTTTTTAATTTTGTAAATTTACTCCAACTTTTTTCGAGTGTTATTCGAGATGTTTTAGAGTTAATTTTGCAGATATTTGTTAGATATAATAGATCTGTCTCCGATCTAGATTCGAATTATTTTGCCTGCTCGGATACAACTCTATGCCAGCTTGTTTTAGTATCGAGTTCTACCAGAGCCTCTCTAACCAGCGGTTTTTGTATACAAAGTAAAAAATCGAGCTATAAGAGAAAAAGATAAATTCGATTTCGTATTACTTTAAAACCCGATTCCAGATGGATCCGAAAGGCATTGTTGTTTGGGTTGTTTTTCCTGTTTTGCATATTTTAAGATTTTAAATACATATTTTTAGATTAAAACATTTTAAATGTCTCCATTTCTTAGTATTTTATATATTTGAGGTAATAATAATAATATTTGTTATTGTATTTATACTGAGCACATTTAAATAATTATATTCAAACGAAACTTTACCAAAAAAATCAATAATGTCCTACAAAAAAAAATGCCACCAAAAAATATTTTTTCTGCCCAACTAAGTGTAACTAAAAATAAATACAAAAATTATATATAATCGAATTACGTTAATTTTTTTTACTATAAAAACTAATAAATATTTTTTTGATTATATTTAGCATATTTAATATTTTTTTTCGCATTTTTTAAAACGTTTTATGGTGCATATTTTTGCATTTTTAGACACCAAAACTCCAGGCTCTAATTATACATTTTGTATTGTTTATTTATTTATTTATGTATTATTTACACTCTATATTACAATACAACATATACATACAATATTGAATTAAACATTATAAAAACAATTAAATATAATTTTAGTATAGACTAGTTTTTGTGTGCGCAATTCCGATTGACCAATTCTTGACCACGTCATTTATAACTTCAATTGAGAACCCTCACTTTCAATTGACCACTTTTTGACCCCAAATAAATATTTTTATTTTCATTTTTAAGTAAGTTTTAATAATATCATAATAAATTTATTAAATATGAAACCGAAAGCTAGAGTCCAGATAATTATAATATCCTAATATTATTTGTTTTGTTGTTTCCGAGCTTGATTAAAAACTAATATAAAATTCTTAGATTTATCTCTGATATGACTGGAATCGAGTTCAAAATTAATAGGAACGCGGTTTTTCCCTACTAATACTAGACGTTTACGTACTGGATCCTATACAAAAACCGCTGGCTAGAAACGCTACTTTCTAACTTGATTGGATAAATTTCAGTTACTATATATAATAACTGAAATCCAATTATTTTCAATTAATATAAATGTATCTAAAATGATTAAAAACTAAAAGAAAACCAAATCGTTACTACCTTCTAAAATGACGACTTTCTAAAAATATTCTAAAAAAAATATTCAAAGAAATTTGAAATTATAAATAAAAAATATTATTTTATTTATTTGAATTTTACAAACCAGATTTTAATGTATTGCCGGTGTATTATTGTTATGTAACAGGCATCGTCGCAATCGACTTGATCCTGGTGTAGAGTTTGTTCAGATTACTTTTCCTTATTATTGTTGTCCAGTTCTTTGGCCACCGCACCGATATTTTTAGGCCAGCCAGAATGGAACTGAACGATGTCAAAGTTGACGTTTTGCATTTTTAATTTAAATCGGGCTATCGCACTGTTGATAACTTGTACTATAGCTGATGGAGTATACATAAACACAAACTAAAATGTCACACGTTTACATTAAACGCATGGCGATCAATTTGAAGTGTGCGGCGTAGCATTCTGCTAAAACCAAACAATACTAGAATACAATTTGAAAATTACTGGAATATAGTTGGGATTCTTTTGGAACTAGATCGTCGATTTTTAGAAATCTTAACCTCAAAACGAAGTTGATTATAGTCAGTTTAGAAACTGGAAATACCAAATTCGATTGAATCAGTTATTAAAATATATTCTCATACTCCAATAGATATCACTACATTAAATTTCTTGAAATCAGTGCGGATTTTGCTTATTTCGAAAAATCCGAGCAAATTAAAATTGTACGGGTAAATCGATTTTCAATTTATATTTATTGTCTTTATAGACAGCCTTTATAGCCAGCCTCTATAGCCAGCCTATATAACCATTAACCAGCACTAGTTGGAAATATTTGGCGATTCGAACTGATCGATGCAATTCAATTTTACATGAATGAAAATAATTCCAGCATTGAACCCTCGATTTACAACAATAATAAAGAAAATATCCTCAATTTCGTCCAAAATTCACTAGTTCGTTTGCATTCAGAGCAATATTATTTAAATTATTTAACCAAAAATATTTAGAGTAAAAACAAAAAAATTTAAATATATTTTTTTATAAATAATTTGTACGGTATACTTTTTCAAAATTATTCATCCGAATTATCTCATCACTAGAAAATTGTCTACATGATTTACTGGTGAAATTTTTTAACTAATAATTCATTTTTTCAAGTGGAATACTTTTCTCGTGTTAGATTAAAAATTCCGCAACGCGTCGATTACGATCGCCATAGGCAAATGCACAAACCATCATACATTTTTTATTTTAATATTGTTGGTTGAAGTATATTATATACTAAATCCGCATATGCATTTTTATTACAAAAATTATGCCGTATTCCAAATTTACATAATATGTGTTTCGAAAACTTTTTTATGCTAAACGTACTCGTACATATATGAAATTCGCAAATTAGTAGGTAAAACTGTAACTATATATAGTTTGTGTAATGTGCAATGTATAATATAACTATATAATAATGCTATGCAAATGTATTTTTCAGTTTTCGTAACATATATATATATATATATATGTTTATGTATAGAAAATTCCTTTTTCTTTTAAGGTCGTGTTATTATTAGAATTGTCTTTCTAAAGTAAAAGTTTAAAGTGTAAGTGTAAGTTGCTCTTTCGTTGATATGAAAATTTTGGACAACTATAGAAGGTTATTACTAAGCCTTTGAATATTTCTCTCAAAAATTAAAACTACTTAGTTTTTTAAAAAAAGATTGTCTTGTGAAATAAATTCTATAAATACAATGAATGTAAAATGTATACAAAAGAAGATATTTTAATAGGTTGTATTACTGAACTACAGTTTCAAGGTGTTTGAAAATATGTTTATGTATATATATATATGTGTATACAAGTTATCTGCTAGTATACAGCAACATATTATCTGGCGGAAGCTACATTTATAGTGAATGTAATGCTCTTTGTTTCGACCAAATAATCAGATTTTTTACCGACTCTAATTATTGTTCTTTTTTAAATTTACAAACGTTGCTCGTTTGTGAATTTTATTATGATAAAAATGTTAACTCTGACTTACGTTTTAACGACGACAGATTCTTAAAAAAGTATTAGAGGGTGTGTCAGAAATTAAATAAAAAATGGTTAAGTCCCTATTAAAAACACTGTATTTATTAAAAGACAGCAAAAAAATGCGTTTTACATTTATATTTGAAAAATAAAGGAATAAACATTCTATGAATAGCTATTTGCATGTACAAAATAACTATATCATAATAGCAAATCGTTGTAATGTTGTTATTATTATTTATTTTTTTAAATTATAATATTGTAACTATACACAAACACCTTTTTCATTATTTTGTTGTAAATAATAAATTATAAAATTGTATTTTAATTCTTAAATCTTTTACAAATATAAAATGTATAAAGTAATAATCTTTCTTAAAAAATAATATTATCTATTTATTTATTAGTCAAATATAATATATTTTTTAATAGTTTCGGCGAAAACAAGGCCATATATATATGGCACACCCTAACATTGAAATGGAATTCAACGGCTCAAAATGAATAAGCCTCATGAAATTATTGCTTTAATTAATAGGGTTTTTATTATCTTAGCATGTGGTTTTTAATACAAAAAAAAATGTATGTCTTATATATAAGTTTTGATTCTTGAGGTGATATTAGTGGGGTTGATGTCCAAAACTACTAGCTTCTCTGATGTCTTTCATATATAATGAATATTATATATTTATATAATATATAATATACCTTCGGTGTCCAAAATAAATCCAGAAATATTAATTGATTCAGTTGTATTAACTAATTTAATTAAATCATCCATTAACCATATTTGTTTAAAATAATGAATTATTTATTTAAATTGAGTTGTATGGTCTTTAACGTTTTACCAACTTCGTTTTTGTGGCAAAAGTAATAATTAAATGGGTTGTATTATTATATTTTCTTAATAATCTGAAATATTATGAAAGGTTAGATGCAAGATAAACGGATCTCAACCTGTTTTTTTTTGAGCAATTGTTAAAAAAAATATATTTTTATTTTTTACCTATTTTTTCTTATTATTTAATTCAGCTGTATTTATTAGGAGTAAAATGTATAGGGTAGAAATAGAGGAGAGGAAGAGAGAAAGGAAGTTTAATTTATAAAATATATACTTTTTATATATTACACAGGTATAAACATTTTAAAATATATCAAGCTAAACAAATAACCGTATCTTCTTCTATTTTTTTAAACGCAAATCGCGGTTAAATGTATGAATATTTACGAACACACAAAACAACATTATGCATATCCTTTTAAGAATTACCCAAACATTTGAACCTCCACGATATTATGTTTTCGTCATTTGGTAAATGTGTGGTGTTTTTGCTTTGCATTTCAAAACACACACACATACAAAACATATACACACACACAGCCATTTTATCCAAAAACACACATGCGCATACTAATACTTTTTCTATGGACGCAGAAAAAGCATATAAAAGGGATAAAATTCAATTTATGAAATGGGCTTTGAAACGTTTTTTCCAGGAAAGCTTCATGTGTACACTGAACGTGAACATATTTATATATAAAATCTTCATATATATATATAAATATAATATATAACCGCATTTATGCTCAGGCTTATGTCATCATAAAAACCGTTTGCAAAATTAATGTATATTTATGTTATTACGTACTTTGCGGGATGAAGGGCATTTGTTAATTATAAATATTGCGTGTATTCTTTAACAACATAAAAAATATGGCAAAGCTACAGCTACAAGCAATGATACGCATCCGTGTCATTTTAAAATTTATAAATATGATTAAGACGACGTTTTTTTTAAAACAAAACTACTGCGGGAATTGAATGATAGTTGTATTTCTTTGATGCTATATAATGACTCAATATAGCAGAAATGTGAATTAATAGTGGCTTAACCAAAGAAACTCTAGCATTAAAAAACATCCAGTTTTTAAAAAACAAAACTTTTTTTATGTATGTTTATTTTTTTATTTTCAGCAAGCAATAGGTATCGCCAAATTTCGGCTGCTATGCTGTATGTGTATTTTATTTTTGCATTAATGACGTCAATTCTATGTTGCCTGTGTTAAATGTTGCCGTACATGATCGGCAAAACGTCATGAGTGACGCGGTCGCATATTTATTTATTTATTTATTTCATTTATATACATAACAATATTACAAGATAATATATAATGTATAAAGGTATTTTCA
>JAAAKO020025941.1:0-14136 GCA_010015015.2 Bolitophila cinerea
TATATATACAATATATACAATAACCACCACAGTATTTAATAGCAGTTACACATTCCCAAATCGAGTTGGCGATATCGCTTTTGCGCTGTAAATGTGGGACATCACATTTTCTGCATACCAGACATACGGAAAATTCAAATGCTTTTGCTATATAAACGTGTAGACAGACATGATAAATTTGAATTATATATGATCGGTACATCTCCTGCTCATGTGTTTGTGTGTCGGTTGGTGGGTGGATAATACCATGTAGGTTTACATACCCTCTCCTCAGCCTTCCGCCAACGCAAACACCAGACATTCTTTAATATACATAATATCGTATAACTATTTTTGTCGATTTCATTGTTATTTCTGGAAAAATAAGGTAAAGTTGAGCAAGAGCTATCGTATATACCTGTGTTTGGAGGTATATATATATAGACATCATATCTGTATATAGTTGGATAAAACCACTGTAAACGAGCATACTGTTAATCAATGCATTGGCGAAAACTGGTTTTATCTAATTCACGTTTATCATATTATGTATTATATATAGAATTATAGATATAATATTTGAACATATACGGTGGTATTATTTACCACTCGCTGACAGGTCTGGCATGTTAACGCATTTGGTCTAATGTATTTATGCAATTTATGTGTTGCGTATTTTTTTTCTAAATCAGATTATTTGTTAGATACTGGTATTCCTAAAACTAACTTTAATAAATATTTTGTGACAGGCAAACTATACCTTGTAAAAATCTCTTTTCTCTCTTCTTCTCTTTGTGTTTTTGTTTAAAAAAATAAGAGTGCTGCGCTTGCGCAGCACATGATTGTTGTTATGTACTGAAAATGTTTTGGGGTCTTTTTCATGCCGCCAATTATTTTAGTTTGGCTGTGGGTAGCAACCCACCTTTTTGCTTTCAAGTAAGCGATTTTTCTCGGTTAGAATAAACCTTACGCGGAAAAGCTTAAAACATTTTCAAATTTTCAATAGACCCTATGGACCAAATGCGTTGTTTATTTTTTAAACTTAGTATCATGTATACTTTGACTCTTCCATAACCACTTACTTCAATTCATTTTTTTGCATTCAAACACTCGTTTAGTATGTTAAAAAATTTTACTGGTTCAATTTAAAATATTTAACTAAACCTTATTCCACTACGTTATTTTGTTTTTCATTTCCTAAAAGCACATAGCAAAAAATGTCAAGAATTGGCCTTTTACTTGTCCAAATTGCACAAATGTTTCTACTGTTTGAGAATTTTTCTAATTGTGTCAAATATAACTAAATTGTATAACAATAAATAATAAACTAAGAGTTGTATTATCCAATTTAACAGTCATTTTAGTGAGATGTATTATTTAAATTATCTAATTATCTAATAATATTACGCAATTTATAAAAAATACAGTTGATATGCAATTATATATTTCTGATTGAAACAAATTTTTAATAGAAGAAAGTTTGACAATTTAAAGCGAAACTTAAATGTATCAATCAAAATTATCAATCGATATTGAAAGTTTCAATTGCTTTTAATTACGAAATCACTTTTATTAGAAGTTGATTGAAAGTTTCAATTGTTTAGGAAATCTAATATGTCGTAAAAATATTTGAAGTTATTGTTTAGATTTTAGATTAAAGCGTGTTTGAAAGATTTAAAAGTCTGAATTATGTACTCTTTTGAAATATTTGGCTGAGATAATAGTAACTTTTAGTAACATTCTGAATCCTTTAAAAAACCTTTACGACAATTAATAAAGTCGCCTAACAATAATTTTGACAATGATTAAGGAATATATAAAGGGACACAAACGATATAAAGATCTCAATAAATGGGTGCCCACGAACGCGGACTAAAAAAATACAGTCACGAATCAGGATTCTGTAATTATCCATGAACGTTGACATATAGATGGAGGATCGACAAGTGCAAGAAGAATGTCGAGCAACCTATAGGCCTTAATACAACGCACGCTTATATATCACCAAAAAATCTGGTAGTTTGCAATTATGTACTTGCCATGTAGCAAACAATTTTTACGAAAATTAAGACACAAGAGAATTGATATTTTTGCCAATTCTGTTTTTGACATTTATGTTATATAGTACGTACTCGATTCAAGATACCCTTAATAAAAAGTAGTTTTCACCTGAAATTCCTCATCATCATCTGTGAATGAACACACCTGCAACTTCTTCAACTTTAAATAATTACAAAATAACATAGTACAAAGACCGAAATAAATCAAGCACATACCAACCCACTTTGTAGGAGCTTCAGCTTATTCTGTTACCATAGTCGAATTGTCTGTCCGTGCATTTTTTTTTTGGCTTGTGTGTCACACGACACCACTGCACCGCAATGATTGTGGGTTGTAATATTATAATGCTGCTTTAGGGTAAAAAAGATTATTTAATGTTTGCCGTCGATTTGATATACGCATTATATTATAAACCAATAGACCAAACATTTTGAATATAATGGAGTCGGTGTTGAATGTCGAGCCGAGTGCTTTATATACACGAATTATGAGCATTATAAGAAATTAGGCATTTTATTATATATTATAATATGGACTTGACCTTATTTATTTATTTACTGTATCTATATTTTATGGTGGCAATCAATGTAGTTTTTTTTGCGTTCCCACTGGAATAGATTTGGTTTAACTATAATTTGAATTTGACAAATATTTGATCGAAACAAATGTAGAAATTTAAATTATTTATATATGGCATTTCTTCAGATAGAGCAATACCAAATTCTATAACCTTTTTACTACACTTCTAGTTATTATTATTCTATTAACATATTTGTAGACAAATATTGTCTTTATTTGTTTAGCCTTCCAGCATCTTGACTATACACAAATGTATGCGATGAGATAGTGTCAGTCAGTCTGTTGAGAAACCTCAACCACCAAACAGCTAACAGTTACCGCTCACCGCTACATTACAGCGCACAACCTTCAGGTAAATTCCATTATTCTCTATACTCTGATGGATCTTGAAACTGTTTTGTTTCCGTACAAAAAAGAATTCCAATTCAAACATTATGACAAAGCCACACAAATATTTGCATTTAACCTATTTTTAGTTTGCATCTCAAAAGAAAAAAAAACATAAAAGAAAACAAGGCGAAATGATAAGAACAACGCCCGAATCATATAAATACTAATATTCATGTGTAATGTATAAACACATATAATCAGGTGTTAAGATCTTTCGCACACAAACATTTAACATTATTTATTGCTTGCGCTGTATTTAGCGGGTGAGAGAATTTTCCACGAGCGCTTGTGATATTTGAGTGTATTTTTGCTGTTGCGTCATTATAACGCGCACGCTCGTTCGGAACTCGCAAATTTTGAAACAGTGTTAGCGCGCACGCGTGTCAATCAATCTAATTGCAAGACTCAGGTAATTTGAAGGGCATGTGTGCGTTTGTCTCGGTGTTGGTGTACGATTACACTATATATTGTCTTTAAAGTTTATATTTGCTTTGAGTTACTATGTTTTGAATACAATATAATTATAATAAATATTTCAGCATTATTGCAAATTGTGCAATGTGTTTGTATATACTTTATTCTTTTGGATTAAATGCAATGTTGCAATGTTGGAATTGTATTAATTATTAGATACATTTACATTTATACTTATATAGAACTTAAATCATAGCTGATAAAATGTATGTGCATCACATTTGTAAGGATAATTTTATTACACAAATGTTTGATTCCATTCACGGAATATAATTTACGCTAAAGTTTAAAAGAAATCAAGACAACATTCAACTGGTATGGATAATTCTTGGGATAACTAATTGTGAATTTTATAAAAAGGCACATCGACCATAAAAATAGATACATTTTGTCATTTTAGTAAAATTGCCCTGATGGCATTTATTGAAATTCGAACACAAAATTGATTACTTTTCTCATTCTGTTAAATATGTATAAAGAATAGACCAAATTTCTCAATCAAAAGAATTTGATCTGTATGATCAATCCGCACACTCGACGTTTTTGAATCAAAAAAGCATTCTTGCTGGGAAAATAAAAAATATATAGTCTGAGTACTTAGCAGTTCCAAAAACAGAATTGGCGTCTGTGTCAATAGCGTTAGATGTGTTATTATTGTCGTTTTTGGGCATATAAAATTTGTAAGAGACGATTCTTTTTTTATTACAAAAAAATATATGCAATTCTTATCATTTTTTTATTTATTTATAACAATAACCAAGTCATTATGTGTGCAGAGTTATTAAGAAAGTTAAACAGAGTTTCTTTACAATGTTTTTTTTCATTTTTAAATCAAAGTTGTGAACACAAAAACAAAGTAATACACAATAAAGGGAATTTGTTTTTGTGTACATAGTAAACACAGTGTTGTGATATTTCCACTTTGTGACAAATTCAATTATTTCTTAGTGTATAGGTAATCAAATTGAACACAAAAACTGTCATCCAATTTCTATTTTTTGTTCTTTTTTATTCAACGAATAAAATAAGTTTAATTATTGGGCCTAAAATACAAAATATTCCTTTCGTAGCTGTTTGCAGATAACAAATATTTATTTAAAAACGGTTTGCAGGGTTTGTACTAACTTTCCGTTTTTACCTAACGTTCAATGATTACTACTAATTCTGTTATCAAATGATAATTAGTATACGAATTGATAACAACTATCCCGTATACATATAACTCGCAAGATTATCATGTAATGAAAGCAAATCGGAATTTCAGTTTATATATTATACTTTATCTGTAATTTGCTGCAAAAGCTGTGCGACCGGCCGGCAGCCAAAAATAAAATAAAAAGAAACGATAAGATGTCCGTCTTTTTGATGTTATTTTAAGTGCATATGGATTTGACAAAGTAAACATTTTAGATATATCAAGTGCGCGAAATGTGCTGGCGCTTTAAAGCCTCAATGTGTTGGCGCAGTAAATATAAATAAAAAATGTAATGTATATAGGCAATGACCTTGAGCAATAACGTATAATAATTGACATTGCAATGTTGCGGTGGTGAAAATTGCATAATTCATACTTGTGATGTAAATACATATTTGTGTATTTATTTAATTAAAAAATTGTAAAAGCAATTTCATGATTATTCATTGTTTCTTTGTTTTTTGTTTCGTGTATTTGATTTTATTGTCGAGTTTGGGAAACCGATCAATATGTTTCGATTAAAATTTCACTCTAGAAATTCTATAACGGCCCGACAAGAGGCCTAAGATTATGACGACAAACAAACGGAAAATCGTATATAACATTTTCTTTCTAGAAAATTAGAGCAATGAAGTGAAAACACTTGAAAAGCGTTTGCGTGGATTTAAAGATATCGCTGGCGCGTACAAACGTATATGAATCATAATGTACGCCATGGTTTGACTAACAATTTCAATAGAAATGTTATATTGTCTATATCTTTCTAACAATTCGTGACTAAATTTACTTTATTCGTTTCGTGTATTTACTAATCGAAATACATATAACAGTACAGTATAAGTAACATTATACGTGATATGATATACAATATGCTAATTATCGTATAAACATACACCACACAAAGTATACACATTATTTTTTTGTACACATCCAGAAGTATGTATTTATTAGCTCGTTGCCCGAGCAATCTAATCATCAAAACGCGCTGGCGATGACGTCATGCCCTGCGTAATAATAGCCGTAAAACGTAAATGTTTAAATGTTATATATGCTAGCTATACACTTACACACACAGAGACACACCATAACCGTCAGCCAGTACAATCTGGATTTAGACGGATTCATTCGGTGCACAAGCTCTATTGATGAAAATATTACATTTCCACGTTATTTCGCGAAATCTAGCCAGAGCTTTATTACCAAAATAGATTGTGCATTGATTGGGAAACCATATATATATATAGTATATAATTATTAAATAATTATGTAATTATTGTTGCTTTGCTATATATTTTTGCATATTGTGGAATTTGCATAGAATTATTATATATATATACTATAGGTATAATATAAAAAAACGGAAAAATGTAGGTAATGAAAATGCAGTATGTATTTAATGTGAATCACGGAGAATTTGCTTTTGACATTTTTTATATAATTATAATAATATTTATCGCTCGTTTTTTTTAAGATTCTTTTAAAATACTTTTATTGGGCAGTAAAAATGTGTTGCTTTTTAAGTTGTTATTGTTGCGATTTATTGATCTAGCTTTTTTATATTCACTTATACCAGATCGACAAGATGTGAACGTTGCACGTATAAGTTTCTTGTGATTAAACAATATTTTATTCAAATATCGCGACAGAAATAATGTATTGTATATATTCTTTATTGAAATTGTATACATACACATTATCTCAAATTACCCAAACTGTTATCGCAAAGATAATTGCCACTCGTAAATCGGGCAATTCCAGGACAACTTTGCAATTACTCGCATACATGGTATAATTGCTTATAAGTTAAATTGTACAAAGTCACTTAAGAGACTATGCTAGCAAATACAGGGTCAGGCAGATACAAAATAATATAAATATAAATGTATACCATTGATCCAAATAATATAATGTTCCTATTTCCAATTATATGGCTCGCCAGCGCAATAAATTCCAATTCAGTTTATTGAGTTTATGAGAATTTATATGCGTGGCCTAATTGAAATGTATGTGCGCGCGTTTGTTTGAATGCACTCAATTTAATGTGAGAAATGCGTACAACGCACGCGCGGACAAGCTATATCGCAACCAGTCGTCGGTCGAGCGCTTGAACTTGAGCCTGAAGAACGCATGCCACCGCACAGTGGTGCAGGGCGATCAGAATTAAAAGGCCAATCATTCTCCGCAAACCCAACTTAAAACAATTTGGATTTTTTTGTTAAGCTAGTATTTAACAGTGGCGCTTATGGCCACATACCCTTATAAAAATACATGTAGTTTGCATGTTATTTTTGTATTATATTTAGGTAAATTTAAATTTAAAATTTTATAAAAACAAAAACCAGCACCATATATTACTACCAAACCTGTAAAACGTTATTTTATATATAAATTAAAATATTTATTTCCATTATTGTGCTGATCATTGATGTTTACAATTAATAAAAAGTATATATTACAAAAAAAAATGATTGATGTAGATATTCTTTATATTATTATTATTATATTTAGCCACACACACAATGTACGAGTACAAAAATAAAATGGAAATTTCATTTTTTTTCGATTTCCTATAGTACATTATACAATGGTCCACTGTGCTGCGGTGATGCACAACACACACACGCGCTTGGAAAATTGCATGTATCAAGTTGAGTAAATGAAGTGTTTATGCTGCGTGGTCAATTATACGTTTTACTAACGGTTTATTTTAAATTAAGGCTAAGTTATATACCATGTAAAAATATCCCAAAATCTCTTTTCTCTCTTCTTCTTTTTGTGTCTTTGTAAAAAAATAAGAGTGATTGTTGTTGTTAAGACATGATTGTTGTTGTGTACTGAACATGTTTTGGGGTCTATTTCATGCCGCCGGATTATTTAGTTTTAGTTTGTCAAATAAAATGAGTATTTAAATAAAGTTGCCAAGAGAATAATTTCCAAAATGTTAAAAAATAATAAAAGGGAAGTTTGAAAAGTATGCCCAAAAATATCAAAATTGTACAAAAAACACAATATTGTCTCACAAAAACGTTGTGCTTAAAATAAATAATAATTGAAAAAAAAATATTTTTGTGCCCAGAGCTCTATTCTAAAAAATTTTGAACTCAAATGTACCCAAATGAATACAATACAATATTATACACAAATTATAAACAATATGTGCCCAAATACAAATACAAATATTTACGTTTTTTTCGTGTGAAATTCGTGTTTATGGTAGCTCATTTTGGAAACAATATATATATATATATATATATATTTAGGGCACGATTTATTTTGATTACATACTGCTCGAGGATCTAATTGTAGCCTTTAAATGTCCTTGAATCTAAATTTTTTGATTATAATGTTATATACTCTCAATTAATTCACATACTATTGTCATAGCTCTACTACTGAATTTGAATTAAAAACTACTTTCATCATTCCACCAACAACTAAAGCAACTTGTCAGCGTTTCCCTTATATCAGGAAAAGTCTTACAAGCACCTTCCACTTACCTCACTCATGCTTCTGATGGCAAAACGATGTCGTAGATTATAGCCTTTACTTGTGGTCGTTGAGCGACGATTATTCGCTAGACAACGTTCACTCAAACACGACGAGACGTCAGTCGCGTCGCATCGGTCTCTAAAACAATTTTAAGTTCAAAAATAGCTTCCACTGAACAAAATGCAATATATACAATACATACATAGTATATTCCTTGTATGTCACATGTTTTGTACGTAAATATATTTATATATACAATATACATTTATACAATGTAGTACATCTCCGAACAGACAATAAATGCACAAAGGTGTAATTACTGCGTAAATGCATATACTATACTATATATATGTTTTGATTATACGCGGGTGTATATATCTAAAAATAGTACTCATTCTGTTTAATGTTATATATTTTATATAATATAAGATGTGCGCCTCAATAAATTTATACATGTATAAATGTGTGCATTTATGTACAGTTTGTACAGACATTGTAAAATTTACATTAAGTGAATACACACGGTGCTACTCCCACGCCAATATTACCATCTAATAATTTATTAATTTTGAATGTATTTTGTGTGTACTTATTATGAGTAGCATATCGCATGCAACTCAACAGCCGCCGCCACAATTGTACACTTTGGTGACTATTTCAGATATAGCCATATTTTTATAATCCAAACAATTATTGCACATGGAAATATCGCAAACATATTTTTCTTTTTTTTTTGGTTTAGCTGATTTAGTTTGGCTTGTTGTTGTTCGTTATGGGCAAATGTTTTAGGACATTTTGTTAACAACCCCCAGAAAAAACATCGCACTAACTACATTAAAAAAAAAAAAATTATGCCATTCTATTTAAAAATACATATTTATCATAATTAAAATAAAAATCTACTTTTTTATTAAAGATTGATCGGCAATTTCTTTATGAATTTTAACTAAATGTAAAAAGGAAAAGATGTAATAAGAATAAGTAATAACTAAAAGCATTTAGTGTTTTTTTGATTTATTGATTTATTCAAAAATGTAATAAGTTTATTATTTAAAGCAGTTTTTTTATTTAGGGAAAAATCATCCAGTGTTACTTTATATGTGGATTCTGTGGCCTATAAATTTGTTTACCACTTTTTTTTTTTTAAAAAACTTAAAAACCTGAAAAAAAACTTTTGAATTGCGTTTTTCTTTGTTTTTTAGATAGTTTAGTTTCCCTTAAGCCCACGATAGTATATTATAAATTATGTATTAGAAATATTTGATTTTGGAATTTTTAATTTTCCTATAACGTAATACAATATACAAATCATTTTTTCATAAACACTTAAACACCTCAAAAAAATATTTTTCTTAAATAAATATAAATCTTTAGTAAATTTGAATTTTGTATTGAGATTGTTTGAAAATATTTAAAAAAAAACTTAAAATGTTTTAAATTTATTGAAGTGAGTAAAGGTTAAACCACATCTAACTCAGAAATTCAAAAATGCGATAGAGAATCACTGAATACCACGGCTTTTTCTGAATATTTTCGCATTTTTTATAATTTAATCAAAGAATAAAAATATCATTTTCATTTCAATATAAAATGTTACAATTAGGCCTGTTTTATGTGAGCCTGCTGATTATATCGACTAACAGTGTTGTTGTAATACATGTAGTTTTGCCAAGATTTGGAGCTTTCTTTTTGCAGGCTTTAGTTTTTTGCTTTCGTACGGGCAACCGCGATTTTTGTAATGTCAAGCTTAGTATATTTTTGATTACAATCGGCCGGCGGCGCTTAGACTATTTAAAAAACCAAAAAAAAATAAAAAAAAAAACGAAAAAGCTCACAGCATATAATTTGGAGAAATGCATTTCTGCGTTGAGAATATGTTTATTTTCACCGCCCACACAAATTTACATCCTCTAATTTTATACGCAGCAGACACCATGTAACGATGGGTGCATCGTAAATTGCACAGTGCACACATCTCTCAGACGCTCGAAATCAGTCATCAGTGCGTTGCAATCTTAGTGCGCGGTGGAATCGGGCGTCGTCGCTCGTATGCAATTGCGTTTATACCGTGCGAAAAAAATACTGCAATTCATTATGCGCGCTCTATGCGCAGTCTATACTTACTCGCGCGTATAGAATACTTGGGCGTGTATCGCCGCGGAAAAATCAAGGTCTTCCGTGCGCCGCGTTCTCGCAGGCTTGGCAAACAAATCTATTTTTAAGTATACACTACATATACATATATATATATAATCAGTAGAAGCAGCAGTAGCAAGTGAGACTCTATAGATACTAAAAAAACATAGAATTGACAAAACTATACTATACAAAAACAGCAGCCATCACCAAATTACGTCTATATGTATAATTGTATGTATAGAAATTTACAAATAGAGTACACGACTTGTTATTATGTCGAATGTTGTCGTTCGTCGTCGCTGATTTATCAATATATCCCGGCGAGCTGTTTCAGTTTGCTAAAATCGCTCTCTGTATTGACGAGTTTTTGTTTTTCGCGTTTTCCTCTTCGAGTGTTTCTTGTCTAATTCGATTCGAGTAAATCTTTTGTCGCTGTGTGTGACCCTTTTTCGAAGGGATCTGTATTATGTGAATATAGACAATCAGGACAATTTATTGCCGATGCATTTTCGCATTTGTAAATTAAGCGCACAACGAGAATTTATATAAACAGTAAAATCAATTACTGGTGCAGTTACAGTAATTTTAGAGTAGCATCGACTCTATACAACAAACTTTATCTTCAGCCAGTGATTAATCCGTATGTTTTAGGAGTTATTGTATATTATATAGTTTTTTTGCTGTTCGATATTAATGTAAAACTTTGCTAAAACTAGAGAATTTGTTCTTGTAGCTATCAATTACAATTTATTTAAAAAAACAAATGTCTGTTTAATTAAAATTACACTTTCGGACTGATATTATTATAGTTGTATATGAATTTGTGTGGAATTTGTATTGAGATTATGTATTTCTTTGCAAACATTGAAGTGCTTATACAAGTGACATTGAATGATTAGAAGACATTTCATTGTTGTTGCATCAGCATATCTATAATCAATGTTATTCACATCTGATTTCTGTTGGGGATACACAAGATACACAGAATTACATAATACATAATAGAATAACTGTTTTTACTTTAAATCAAAGTGGAGCTATAGCAAATATGTCGGCTTCCAATGTATGCCATCAAATAGTATTGTTGTTGTTCTGCACGGTAATATTTATCTAAAATAAACTTAAACAATATTTACATTTTATTAAAAATACATAAAAAATAGAGATATTATATGTACGCGTGCCAAAAAAAAACTAAGAAAAATTAGTGGCAGGTTTGAAGCCATATCAACCAATATTATTTTTGAATATTTCTTGTCTAGTAAAAGAATAATAGGAAAATAATTTAAAAAAATAAAATGTAATAACAAAACAATAACAAAAAAACATCTTTGGTTTTTGCTCGGTTTTTTGTTTGTTTGTTTTTTTGGTTCAAAATTCATTACTTTGAATTTTAAAACTCACCATTGAAATAATGGTCGTCATTTTATTTATTATCTCTTTTTAGTTCTTCTCAATAACTAGTCAGATTGTGAGAAAGCTTAGAAAAAATCCACAGTTTCTAATAAATCTCAACCATTCTCCATTAAATGGCAGAAAAAATGTTTACTGCTCATCAAACACTATAAGCTCAATTGCACTTCAAGAAGTCAACTTACAAATCTTTGTCTATATATGTGTTCCCCAAAATAGTTACCCTTGAAGCACTTTTTCAAAAAAATCTAAAATAAATTTTATGGCTTTTTATTTTATGCTTTTTTTTTGCAAACTATCGGTGCCAACGCGCAAACGTTAGTTTATAGTGGTCACAGTGTAGTTATTATATACTTTATTGCTTATGTTTTGCTGGCTCCGAAGATTTTGATTGCATAAACCTAAGATTTCATTGTATAAGTAGTGAAAGTAGCAATTTAGGTCGAGGGCGTCGGTCTTCCTTATTCCCTGAGCTTCTCTCGACTATTGATTTGCTATAATCGTTTAAATGGTATCTAATTTTAAATTTCCAATATCAAAATCACATCACATCGAGATTATGTATATATTGCGACAATAATAGGAAACATTATAGAGATAGATGCATTATTGGAGTATATATGTATATATATATATATGACCACTAAAACATAAACAGAATATCAATATCATACATACGCAAACAAGCTTTTATTATTTTGAACTTGCGAGTATGCTGACGTCTGTCCACCGCCTCTCCACCACGCCATGCAATATAATCCGACCAATTATAAAGTGGAATTGATGAATGTTGTCCGTTCGCTTGAAAGCACTAGACACATCCAATTGACTATATTATAGAATATGTATATTAGGGGTTGTGTATCGATCGAAATCATTGGGTGTTAGAAATCTAGTATATGTCTTTGGTCTATAAGTGTTTTAAAAAACTTCACCCATCGTCATGTCACGCGACAATAGCTATTTTGCACGGTGACGTTATCTACAGCTTTTAATAATTTAGTATTAGTAATTAGCACACATTTTCTTTGAAATTATGACTTTGTAACTAAATAATAAATATATATATATATATTTAATAACGTAGTGTTTTATTTTAACTTTCAGTTGGTTCAAATCGTTCCCACATCTATGGAGTTTCATCTAGACAGCGCAGAATACTGCCAAGCTCAGCACAAATAAGCTACTCGCTTCGCCCGGGCCCCCACAGCACTTTGGTCGCGCGCGTCTACTCACATGTGGAGCGGTCGCTCGGTGGCTGAGTTTGTCCTAAACTTATAGGTTATTCCAGGAGCATCTAAGAGTTTACACACACACGTCAACACACTCACAAAACAAACAAATACACATACAGCACTATTTTGTAAGTATTACAAATACATAAAAAAATCTTCTAAATGCCTAACAACACGTTCTTTTCATGCATTGTTTTTTTTTGCAGATTTCTACGTGATTTCTATATTAAGACTGATTCTGGTACAGAACCACTGTTAGTGTCCTATTTTGCATCTGTGCCAAGCTGAGTAAGTTTATTTAAATATATATTATATATATTACTGCATATATTACATTTGTATTACAAAAATAATATTAAGTCGCGTCGAGTGTGTAAACAAATACGATCAACAAGAATAACAACGCCGCGTTGCGCCGCGCGCGTTTTCCGCCGCCACCAACAAACAAAACGCACACATCGAAATTGTGGATTACAACCCATAAGCACCATTGGCCTGGTGCCAGTGGAGCACACAAGAGGTGTGCTGGCTTTTGCAGTGTTTCTTGATAATATTTTTTAATTTGTTTTTTTCTCTTCTTTTTTTATCATCACTTCGTGGTTATCGAGTTAAAGCAAGCTAAAATTATATTATATTTATTTGAATACTCGAATCAGTTGATTGTATAAGATTTTGAAATGCATGAAAGACACAAAACAGTTATTCAGTATATGGAGGCTTAAAAATAACATCACAATCAGCACTGATGATATAAGACTTTTCTTTTAATTTAATACAAATATAGTTTAATAGTGTGGCAAGACCCTTATTTTAGACTGTTATTTTTGAAAATCTTAAATTGTTTCAATTCAGACTATCCAAAATAGATAGATTTTTTTTGATTATCGAAAATATTATTTTTTTTGTACCGAAATATGCCGCTTCATAACTATCAAAAAACTGTCGTTTTCAACTATAAAAAACTTATTTAAGATATATTTGTGTCGTTTAATCTAAATATGATTTTTTTCTCTATCTACTTTACTTTACTTTTAAATATAAGTATTTTTTAAACGTACAATATTACATGAAATTTGCTGTTTCTATTTTTATTCTATCTAGAAAATCTTATATATATATATATATATATATATATATATGACGAGAATAACAAACAGTTTAAAAAGCATATCGCTAATACTG
>JAAAKO020025952.1:0-14134 GCA_010015015.2 Bolitophila cinerea
TATTATTTTTAGTCGTAACGTTTTTTTAAAAACAAATTACAAAAAAACTTTCAAAAATTAAAAGGGTTTAAAAAATCGTCAACCAAAATTGAATTTGGTTATGCAACGAAAAAGAATTATTTACACAAAAAAATTGTCGACAAAATGTGTATGGGTCAAATTTGTACATTTACTATACAATACTTACGTACTTGATCTATGAGTTTTTTGTTTTAAATTATAAATTCTATTTATATTTATTTATTTTACATATAACCGTGAGCCATTCTGGATAGTATGTAATTTTATTATTTATAGATGTATAAAATTATAATTTAGAATATAGTAATATTTCAAAAACAAAGTAAGTATATAAGAAAAGAATGAATAAAAAAGAATAAAAAAAAATTAAAGTACAAAAAGGGAAACAGAAATTCTTAAATTATTAATTTGTTTTTCCGCTAGGAATTTTAAAATGTATAATGTTTGTGTTGACCGACAAGTAGCTGCTATATCACGGATGTAGAGAGGTGGTCTGTATCCGACGTTGGCCAGGTGCTCTATCATCTGTGGTCTTCCTCGTTGGTGTGCAGATCCATAGAACATGATCCACCGTTTCAAAGGTGCCACAGTACTCGCAGAGGGATGTGTGTAGCATGTTTACTCGGTGGAGGTGGCTTCTGAGCAGATTATGATTCTACTAAATGTTACAATGACTGCTCGCTCCAGCAAGTCGTCAAACTTTACGTACCAGGGTTGTGATTGTACCTGTGGCATGATTGAACAGCAGAAACGTCCCAGTTCACCTGCGTCCCATATTCTTTGCCATTTCTCAGATGTGTTTCTTCTCCTTTTGGCCCCGTATGAGCTCAACACGGGGATGTTTTCTGATAACATTCCGTTTTCTTTTGCCAGGTCTTTAGCTGTTTCATTGCCAGGAATACCACAGTGTGCTGGTATTCATAGCAGACATATGTATATGCCTCTTTTATGTAGGAAGAGTGGTGTTTCGCGACATCTTATCATGAGTTTTGATGCTCTGGCAGTTTTGCTTACCTTACATCCTATCTGATGCTATGTAGTATTAACCGACGGTGTTGCGCGAGGCTATAATTTTTATAGCTCTCTACGTATCCTCCATCTTCGACACAAATTGCCGCAACAGTTTTACCGTTTATGAGAGACACATCTGTATACAGAGTATTTAAGTATTTTGGGTTTGTATCTTTTATCTCCGAAAAGATTTGCCTTGCAATACTGGGTATGATATCTTTAGGCACTTTATCCAAAGTTTCTTGCATGATCCATGAAATGTTTGGGCGAAAGAGGTGTGTTTCGAATTTAGTCTCGTAACATATGGTAATCAGGTATTTCGAATTCCAGTATTTGCCGGGATCGGGCGAATATTGGGTTGTGACAAGTCTTCCATTTTTCAGTTTTTTGTACAATATACCCACTAAAGGATGTGCTGAATGCTGATGTGAGTTCTTGAGCAAACACGCCAGTATAAAATCAGCATTGTATGATTTGACCAGTCCTTTGAAACCGTGCGGGCAATAATTCCGGTGAGAAGAACCGTTAATGGGTCATATGTCCTTCCAAAGGGAATGAAAGGACAATAGAAGAGATTCCAAAAAGGTGTATATTAATTGTATTAATCGTTTAATGAACTCTGCTTTCCAGGTAATGATGATCATAGATCAAAAACAAAATAGGCGTAAATCTGAACATGACTAGGTAAATCCTATAAATAGATTGTGTGCCAAAGCAACGACTTGTCTCCAATTATATGTGTAAACATTTATGCCAACATAATATATGTTTCATTCATAAACAAATCGTTTTGTATAGTCTGTGTCTGTACGATGTGCGTGCGTATAAATATACGAGTAAATGTAAAGCAAAAGTTCACACCCATATTGAATTCAATAATGCAACGCGTATATTTTATATATCGTCTGCTCTTGCGCGTGGCTGTAGTTAATTAAAGTCATCATGTATGTATAAGTATAAGTATATATTGTATAGTATTAGTATATATACTAAATACTTATACATATGTCTGTTGTCTGTGCATAATATATAAATATGTACATAAATTTGTATGGGATATCATATATACTCGTATTTGCGTGTGCGTACATTTGTTTATTTATATACGCATAATAATGTGTATCACATAATTGTGTGTAATGTTTATACTTAAAAGTTTACAGTTTATAAACATAAGCAAGCACTGTATAGTGTATACTGTATAGTGAATATAAGTAAACCATAAAACATATACCATATTATTCGTCGTCTCGCCCATTTAACCATCAAACTGGTGTGGCTTGTGGCTCGAGTACGAATACTTTGTCTGGGTCGTCCGTCGAGTCAATTGCAACGTGATGGATTTCGAGCACAGGGTGACTTCTTGACATTGCAGACAATGTAAATTTAGTTGCAAGTATTTAATGTTAGAAGAATCTCAAATTTGCGTTAAACATATTATCCAAGTTAATAATATCACTAATCTCAAATATACGAGTTTACAGAAATAATTTATATACGAGGTTCGTCGTCTAGAGTAGTCTTTTTTAGGATGACAAATGAAGTTTCAGCAAGAAATGTCATGTCTGCCATTCCACGTGAGTTCCATCCGGACATAATTTTGTTTAAGACACTTTTTTGAAGCGTTTGTTGATATTTTTTAAGGAATTTTGAATTTAAATTTTGCGAAAAATAAAATGTCCAAAACGAGAAAAATGGCCATACATTTGTCCAACCTCAATCGACCTTTTATTTTTTTTAATAAAATAAATAATAAAAATAAAATAAATAATAAAATTAAAATAAATAATAAATAATACAAATAAAATAAATAGTTTAAAATAAATAAATTTAGAGACAGACTTTGAGAAAATTTCGTCATCAGGCGCATTGTTCTATGAGCGTTGGGTCGCAAACTTAAAAACTTACCCATCACGAAAGAAAATTACATTGCTCAAAATGCTGGTAAATGAATACCAGCAAAAATACAAAAAAAAAATTAAATGCAAATTTACTCATTTTCGACACATCGATAAACAAAAACAACAAAACTTATAACATAATGAGAAGATTCACCATCTTTGTTTTAGTATAAAAAAGTAGTGCCCCATAAAACTGCTATAGTTAATATATCAGCACGGGCCGTAATTAGCCAATTTTAAAATTGATCGCTTTCGAACGATACCAAACCACTTAGAATTTATTGATATTGGATAAGCAATAGGTATTTGTATCCATTTTGGCATTTTTCCGCAAAAATGGCTAAAATTCAATTCTCCGAAAAGAAAAATTAGGGCAAACACTTTAAAAGACAAAATTTCAGTAAAATTAGAGAACCGAAGTCTCTTTTTTGTGTCCGATTTAAAATGGAATAGTTGATGTAGTTTGAGAAATTTGTATCAACTTGAAAAATAAGAAAATGGTTTTACCTTTTGAGTTATCTGGACGATAACTTTTCGTCGATTTCTGCGTCCATAAGTGGGTTTGTGAGTTTGAAAATTGTTGAATGAGCTGCGAGGATGAATAACGCACAGGAGATAATTAGTCATAAACAACAAAAAAAACCCAATTGAAGTGTTATTCAATTAAAAACCAAAACAGTTTTCGATGCAATAAATCCACGTTTACAACAAAATGAATTCGTCAACCCCAAAACCCCAAAAAAATTGAAGTCAACTAGGTTAAATCAAAGTCAATAGTTTGAGTTCAGATTACTTGCTCTCTTACAACCACAATTGAGGTGCTTTTTTGAAACGGATAAAATATATTTTCGTAATAATTTAAAAAAGGGTGTGGAAAGAATCCCTGTTATATTTTTGAAACAAATCTGTCCAAACACATATTTTATTAAAGTCTTAAATAAAGTCAAGATTTAATAATCAATTTCGATAATCGTCACATAAATATTTGTATCCTCCCTATCAAAAAGTTTGAATACTCATCCTTTGTGTCTAAATTTCCAAAATAAAATCATCAAACGGGTCCACTTTGGAAAAACAAAAAATATTCCATTGGATTGGAATTTCAACAAGACCTACAAGAGAAAACGGTGGAAGTAGTTAAGCCCAGAGATTGTTAGAAGTAGCAAACGACTTTATGAGCAAAGGTCGAGACGTGGACTGATACAATAAATATATATATTAACATATCTTTTATATTTAATATTTTTTAGTCGTTAATTTTTTTGGTGATTTTTATTTTATTGTGGTTTTTAATAAACATTTTTTTTCACCTATTTTTGTTGTCCTACAACTATTTTTTGTTATAATTATTTTGTTACATAGATTCAGTGTAATAGATAGAATTGTCTCCACAGCAAAACATCTGGTTTTCACCACACAAAAATTATAATCACCGAATCCGGAGGCCTATTTTGCAGAGTTAGACCATTCGTACTTTTTGGAGGTCTTAAGAATATGAGTAAGAAAAACGATGGACAAAGTGTGTCCAGCTAATGTTATAAAAGAGTGCGTTTAATAGTTCTCGAAACCCACGTTATCCAGAGAAGCTGTTGGCACGCGCAAGCGTTTTAACAAAACAATAAATTTCAAAATAAACTAAATAAAGGGTGTATCTAAAGTATTTACGAACGCTATTCAAGTATCGAGATCTGAGGGTTTCGAGAAGTTTGGGTTTGAAAATCGTGGGGTTCAAGAAATGTAAAATGATAATGTGTGAGCTGCAACAGTTGAAAAGTTATTTTCATTTATGATACTTATTGAATGACCCTCGTATGCAATATTTTTTAACTCATTCTTATAATTTTTAACTGTGTGTGTGTGTTCAGCTTTGCTCCGCATGCAAAAATTGTTTATTCAGTGTGTATGGTTTTATGCAAAGCTTATTTTAATATGCATTAAACACCACGTACATTATATGCTATATATAATATGTTTTATGCTGTATACATAAATTGTTCGCGCACGCGGAAGTAACTAAGCGCACCCATTGGCACGTCGTGCATTTTGTCTGAGGAGTAAATATATTTTTAGGAGATGGTGATTTTTAGTTAAAGATGATGCGCATGTGCGTAAATTTATTTTCTTTGTCCTTCCCAATGTTTGAGTCTCGACTGAACGATGATATGTGGTGCTCGGTGAAAGTATATATAAGAACAATCACTGTTAAATTATTTAGTGACACAGAGTACCGGTTCTGGGTGCAGGACAATGCGACTTGTCGCGTGTCGGCGACGCAATGCGAATTCTCGACCGGTTTTGTTTGAACAAATTCTTTGTGGCAAATTATGCGTCTCTGATGTAACGAGTATCTTGGCGTTGGCTTGATATTTCGATACACGTCCGACAATAGCTGCAAAATAATTTGAATTCGTGTACGCCGGAAATGCAATATGTATATATATATATATATAAATATAAATCTTCATGGCCGGCGCGTCGTTGACGCACTAATGCAAGCGTGCGAGTTGTGCGGCTCGTTACATTGCATTTAATTTTGCAAGTGTGTGCGTAATAATTTCAATTTATAAATTATAGTTTGAGGTGCGTTTTGTCAGTCGGCCAAACCATGGCGTTCTAATCCGTGGATTAGGCATCTCGGATCGTATACAAGTAGGCGGTTTATATTTTAGGCGTATAGTTACCATGAAAATTTGTAAATAAGAGTATTTTAATTTGTGTCAGTAATATATTTGTTTTCTTTATTTGTATATTATGGACAGTTTTAATAAAAAGAGCAAATATTTAAAAATATATAATATTAAAAATAATAACAGAACATAGAGCAAGTGTACTCTCTAGTTTAAGTGCGTTTTTTGCTACGCACCTGAAAACTTGTCTTATTTTACCTTAATTTTCATTGCACTTTTTATTTTTCCTTAAATTCATTAACATTTTTACCTTTCACAAACAACAAATATAAGCAGAAAATTGTACCGCGACATTTTCAATATAGACGGAAAAATATAGAACATGATTTTATTGTATATTATATATACTATACATATTATAAAATATATTTTACCAGTTCACAATTTTCGCGAAAGATAATACTAATTAATTGCTTTTGCCATTGTGTACACATTATCATGCATTTTAATGAGTTTTGCAAAAATTAAACAAATATCGTAATTTAAAAAAGAAATAATTAAAAAACAGTAAACAAGTCTAAGGTAAGTAATCTAGCGTAACGGGATCGCACAAGTTTAATATATAATATACTTTCTCCTTTGAGCTAAAATTGTTACCGATCCCTATCTCAGCCCCTTACATTTTAATTTAGAGCTGTACTTTTCCAAAATACATCCTCATTGAGATATTAAAATGTTCCTAATGTTAAACTAACTATTTTAACACAAATATTTTCAATATATACAAATTCATAGCCAACTCAGATCAAATTCAAAATCATAAGTTTTAATTTATATCTCAAAGGTTGCTACGATCATTGATTATTATTTGAAAGTACAGTATATTTTTATATGCATTAAACAACGATTAAGAAAACTTTTTGAGTCTAAATATGTCATGAACGTTATGTCCGTTTAGCAAATGGACATTAAACAGACATAATGTCCAATTGAAATTTTATAAAAAAGAAACAAGTTTTCTTGTCTTACTAGCAAAAATTAGAATTTACATATATCTTTAATTTTTACCCAGAAAATGAAAATAGTATAGAAGCTAAGGCAATGGCTTAAAAATGTTTTTTTTTTAAGTCTGCCTTATTTGACTTTTTTCTCCCTAATCACACTAACCCCACAAATAATTTAAAAAGGACGAATTTTAACTTATAGACCTTAAGGGAAATTTGCGGGAAACAAATATACATTTGCTTATAAGAGCAACCTTCCCTACATTCCCAATTTTAGGACATTGTGTCCGTTTGAAGCAGACATATGTTAATGTCCATAAAAAATGGAAAACAATCCATGTATTTAAAAGAACTGTCATATATGGACATTATATTCATTGACATTATTTCCGCGGACATTTTACCAGCATTAAAGTGGAACGTTTAAAAATCGTATGTATGCAGATAAAATTACAGAGCTTTGATCATTTAGGGTTAGATAATATAAGAATAATATAAGAATACTTATAATACCGCGTTGTTCGTCCGTCATCTAAGTGTTGAAAAGGCATCCCAGTTTAATTATAAATTACGCCGGGTTTTCTTGAAGCAAAAACATGTTTTTAAAATTTCCGACATATCCGAAATGGCCTAAGACGACATACGATTTTTTTAAATTCGATTTTAATTAAAAAATAATGGTCGAACTGCATGGTTTCCTAATCCTTTTATTTCCTAAGATAATATACTATGTGTTTGTGGACGGCTGGTTTAGTAGCTAGTAAACAATTGTTAAGATTCGAAATACGAACGTAGCAAGGACAAAAGGAGATGGGGTATAACGTAAAAAGAATTAGGATGGTAAAGGCAGTACCAAAATAAAACTCTCGAGGTAAGCCAGACTTCCAACCGACGATGGACTTAGCAAGTTACAACATTCAGAGGTTGTATACTATTATATATACATCACTTCACAGCGGCAAGGAGAAATCTAAGCCAAAGCTATGTAGTGAACCTAATAGAAGCTTATTGTTGTCGACGGTTGCTGGTTAGCTGGGGCCACTCTCGCCGGCGAGAGTTCATATAACGCTTTTTAAAATATTGTACCGCCACCTTCGATAGCGTTTAAATTATTTATTTTTGTTTGCCTGTCGTTACCGAGAGTGGCGGTACCATTCTGAACGCCAGTCGTTACATAAAAAGCGTTGCAACGCCTAAAATGAACGATCGCCGGCGAGAGTGGCGGTTAGGCCCCTGGATGTCGTTGCAACGTACTAATAATTTAGAGCAAGCAAAACGAGGGACGTAATTCAAATAACGCTTTTACTAATGCTTGCCTAAATTTCTAAAATGATATAGAATAATTAGTACAATTCATTCATTTCTGTATAATTATTACTTACAAATAGTATTTCTTTTGTGTTGTTTAACGGATCAATTATATATTGTATATTGTATAAGAATATGTTCTGGAGCATCTACATAATAGATAATAATAATAATAATACGGTGTATAACAATAACATTACAACGATATATCTATTTTTAGACTCATGTCAAATTCCGCACCGTTATAGCTTCTTGCCGACGGTGCTGCCTTATGTTTATGTTTATACTAATTTTATATCCCAGTAAGTTATTGTTGTCCTGGTAACACCTATAGTAGTAAAGCGCAGGATATTAAAGTATCGGAAGCAGCCACAATACGTGTATTTAGAATAGAGTGGAACGAAAGAGCACAATGGTTTTTTAATCCATATTGAGACCTGCGTGCGTTCCTCTCTTTACTTCGAGACGTATATTTCATTATTAATCTAATATAATCTTAACTTTTTTGGTTTACACAGAAAAGTATAGCCACCTACTACGTTCACAGCGTTCAAGTGTCATACAGTCTGTCAGGCCTATAATATTTAGCCAAAAAAATCGTGCACCTCAAAAAAACCTCCTCATTAAAAATGTGTTAAAAAACATTGCAAAGATTCTGTTTTCCGTTAATAGTGTATCAAATTATAGCAAATACCTGATTTTTAATTACCTTCACAGAAAATTATTTAATTTACATTTTTTTTTAAATTATTAATTAATATATTAAATAATTGTATTATATTATTACTTTTGCATTTTTTAAATACACAAAACAAAAATAAAAAAAATGTATATACAATAAAAATATATACACAATTATAAATAACAGTATAAAATAAAATTTACATTATACATTTAATTGAGTATATTAAAGAGCTGTCTGTAAATCGCAAATGCTGCTCTTAATCTTTGATCAAGAAAATAATAAGACTAGAATTTCAAGTATACCCGTCTTATTAATTGCACTTGTCAGGTACCGGTCTAATAAAAATTAAAATGGCTATTTATGTACAAATAACACACACACACACACACACACAGCCAGATACACACGCTATCGTTAAACATATCAAAATATGTTGCACAAACTCTATTAAACCAATATCGTTAAATTCGAGCCACGCGTTTTTAAGTGAAATTATAATAACGCACTTACACATTTGTACTTGTCCGCTGTTGAACCTCACAATATAAAATATAAATAACCATATTTTAAATAATATATTATATTGTTTTAGCTGTTTTTCAAAGTGTGATTAATGTTTGAATATAAATAAGTGTTTGCCGGTTGCACATAATTGCCTGACCGTTCGTTAAACTGAATATTACAAATTAAAGTTGATAATTATGCAATATAGTTTAATTATATTATATATATAGTCTGGCGATCCGGCTCATATGAACACCACTCGTCTAAGGCGTCGATCGAATACATAGACGTGTTTTTGCCTATGTAATTACTTTATTATTAGTATGAATGTTACAGAAATAGCTTCGGCTGAATCCGCGTGTATTATTACGCACGTACGTACGTGATGTGCCGGTCGCGCGCAAATACATATACACAGTAACACACACGCACACACACACACACACACTGCGCAAACATTTGCAAGAGGCAGCGCCCAAAACATCTGTTATTAACTTGTAAATGTATATTATTCGATATATGCAACTATAGTACAAGTACAATCAACGATACATAGCAATATCCAGACACTCATACACATGCAGACACTTTCTTTGCACATCGTTTTACTATAGCTATCGCGCATGCTGCACGTTTTCTTGCACGTCGCTATTTATAATCTTAGAAGCACACGCGCACGCCTGCAGTGCTGTATATTTTGTATATATCTGGTTAGCTAGCGGGAATAGCCAACAGTCACAGGCAGCGCGCAGCGGGATTAGCTAGTATTTATATATATGTAAAACATGAGTGCAGAGAATGTGAAAAAAAGATCGCGTCTATATTATTATTGAAATAGTAATAGCGCACGCGCAAGTGTTAGGCTAACGCTTGAGGCATATTTGATGCGCGTTCGTACATTGGGTCCAGCAAGAGGTGTCAGCCGAAGCAAAATCAGACGGCTGCTGGCTAAACCCAGAAATCATGGATAAAGTCGAGTTTATCACTCGACTGGTGGCTAAATCCGTTTCTTTACTCTAGCTTTCTGCTAAAGATTTTTTTAGCTCCGTGAACCTGACCTCCCACCTACCATTTAAATCGAAAAAGGTTTTTTGGTGCACTATTTGATTGACCATTTTTTAAGCACAAATTAACATTAAGTGTGATTACTGATTAACAACACTCGGTTATATATTTTAAAAATAATAACTTATGGAGGTCATTTTTGCACACAAATAGAAAAAAGATTTGTTTTTTGCCGCTTGACCACTTTTTGACCTTAAATGACCACCAATAACTTTAATCACTATCTGTAAAAACGGAAATGGCGAACCTCTCGATATCCGGAATTAGGAACCGAAGCGTGACAACTTGGCTGAAAAATCTGACTGAATGCTGCCGTACTACTAGTTGGTTTGCTATGGGCCCGACGTTGCCTATGATCGGTGCATCTCCTGCACCGCCAATATAACCTAATCTAACTTATCTGTAAAAAAAATAAAGGTGCTTCATGTGTTCCACCAAATAATAAAAAGTTTTTTTTTCTGTATTCTACCATACCAATAACTTCAATTGAACACCTCGAGATTGGTCATTCGGGGTGATGATGATAATGATTATGTGGGGGACCGACTCTTTGAATTCGATTTCAGCATTTAGGCCAAAGAGATTCGCCCATTGTTCTATAATCAGAGTATAGGGTTGGTTGTCCATAAAACTGCCTAAGTTTTTGGCAAACTCTGCTTTCTTTGCGAGTTGTATTTGATAGATCGAGAACGCATCGAATTGAAAAAATATGATCACGTTGTTGTAGAGTCATAGATTCTTGAGGTTATATTTTAGCAATTAAGTACTAGTATAGGCGTGAATATGTAAGCATGGCTATCAGAGCAAATACAGAACGATTGTTACTATTATTTCAGAGATATATTTCTCTTGCACATTCTATAGGATGGCAATATCTTCGGTCTAAAGCACCAAAGCCTACCGGACTAGTGCAATTTTGGTGAGCGGGATGCTAGCCCAGAGTATTTCACCAACAAAATTACATAATTGGAGGGAACCATCAGTGTACCAAACCTCTCCGCCCGTAGGCCTAACTGTACACAACCGTCCAAATTAGAATCCTCTGGGAATAATATTAACTACAAATTTTCTGTGAAAACAGAATTTTGGAAAGAGGTATTCAGACGGCATGTTCATTTCCAGTCTGGCAGGTATAGTGTAATTTCATTAAAAATAGTGTGACTTAAAGGGGAGAGCTTTCAGCAGCCATTTGGATGTTGCCCATAGCCCGCTGACCTGTCCTGCGATTCTATAAAGATATTGAGTGGTGGCGGTGGCAGCACCTCTTGTAAACCAATTGTAAACCAACTGCTTTTGATTAAATCACTCTAATGTCTATCCTTGATCTCTTTGATCGCACCAAACAAGCCGCTGGAATCTCTCAAGATCTCTGATGATAGTAACTTTTCGTGATCTGGGTTGCCAAATAACGGCAGCATATGACACGAGCGGACGTATAAAACCAATGGACCATTTTTGCTTATAGGCCTTAAGTTTTTCCGAATGCTTTTCTGCACTGCCAGAAAGCTTTGGTGGCTCTCATGAGTTTTAGTCCAGTAGAGATGCAAAAAAGATGATTTACAAGACGAATTACAGTAACTGGTTAATTATAGGTTGCCCAAAGGCCAAAATACAATACTTAACCAAGTAATATATATTATATCTCTATCTATTTCCTTTTTCTTACTAAGTCGCTCTATCTCGCTCTTTCTCTCTACCTCTAATGATTTTGCACCTTAAACACCCACACTCTTCTTCCTATTACTCAAATATTGCAACTATTTCTCCCACACACTTACATTGTCTTATGAGATGACCTGTGTTAGGACTACCCCTAACCACCACCAATGTTCTGCATACCAACCCCACTGTGGTAAATTTATCTCAATATATTTAATCTTAGGGCGAGTGAGCATTATCTTCATTGTATGCCGAAAAATAATATATTCCGGCTGCTTATGGCTTTGACCGGCCGGCTGACATCTCTGTTTCTCTGTAGGGTCTATGAGCTGCATTTAATTCGTCTTAGTATGAAATTCTTATAGTGTACATTTACATATTCATAATATGTGAAACATGCGGCTAAGTACTTATCAATTTAATGGTCAAAGACAATAAACATTTATGGAGTTTGCTTTTAAACATGCAATGAGTTATTTATTTATATTATTTGTTTTTTAATATATAATTTGCCGCATAGTATAATATCAAGCGCAGCTGTCTAATGCAACTGCATGGTGCATTCAGCAGACTGTCGAGTCGATGCCGCTGGCACTCTGCAGTGTGAAAGTTCGTTTTTATTGTTTTTCCTATTTCAATTATTTTAATCTGTCACAACAGAACACTATAACGATATTGATTGCAATAATAACAAAAAAAACAATAAAATGTTATGTCCATAGTAACGACAAGTTTAATATAAAATATTAAGATTACAAATAAGTGGGAATGTACAGTAGGAATATATTAAAATGCTCGTATATTTTGTCGATAAAACTGCAGAAATGGTCATATGGATATAAGTTGGAAAGTGCAATGAAAATATGTTGTAACGTATACAAATTCCGTCATCCAAATATCCACATTCCATTTATTCTTTTCTTATGTTTTTTTTTTCAATAATGTAAACTAGTGTTAAGATAATTTATTATAATACCATAATTTATTTCGTCGACCGGGCAAATGGTTGGTGTGGAAAAACCTCAGAGAGAAAAAAGGAGAGGAACAACAATTGGTGTCAGGAAGGGCTCTCTTCTGTTTTGGAACGTTAAGCCGAGTAGACGTGCGTGGTCGGTCCAAGAAAGGAAAAACATAACCCCATAAAAAGATTTCTTGTTTCTTTTTGATTTTTAGAAATCGTTCGCTCCAACAACATCGGGCTCCACGAACACGAGCTACGTCGAGGAGGAGACACTAGGACCCAATCAAGCTACCCAATTTGAAAATCATTTGTGTGTGCCAGAAACCCGTGGCCGCAAGTTTGGACGCTATCAGGCCAAAAGGAATCGCCCCAGATCAATCAGATCAATCTGGTGCCAGTGCAAGTCCCGTTTATGAGTCCAGTCCATCGTCCCAGCCGCAAGCCGTCGTCAGTGTAGTAAGTGTGTTGCGCGAAAACGACGGTACCGTAAAAGCTAACGGGCGGTTGTAACGGTGATAGAAGTTTGTGTGTTCCGCGCCGCCATTTTTGAACTGTGTTCCTCGTGCGCGTGCAGATACATTATTATAACGATACCGGTTTTAGTTTTAAGTGATTATGTTTAGGTTAAGTTTTGTAATTATAACGTAAAGTCAATTCAATCGTTTTCTTTTTTTGTTTGAGAATTTCAGTCTGTGAAGTGAGTCTGTTATATGTGTATCTGTTTGCCCAGTCTCGGTCAAACATCGCTCTGTCCGTTGAGTCATAGCCAGCCATAGGACGAAAGGCAGACAACTCCAAAGTCTTTCGTTACAATTCATAATAAAATACGATTTATAACGTACCTCATAATATTTCTGAATTTTATTAATTTTTATTGGCATTGTTACACTGTACGAAATTTGTAAAAAGGTGTGCAATTTGCAATTCTATAGAGAATAGAAAAAACTTTAATAACAATTTAATAAAAAAGGCCATTAAAAATTTAAAAGTAATTTAAAAAATGCATATTTTAAATTTTTATTTTTTATTATAAACTGTTCTTTTTTGTTTGGCAGCAATATATATTCAAAAAAACTACTGGATTTTGTTTTTGAATGGCCGTTAAAAAGTATAAAGTACTTTTTTTAATTTAAAAATTAATTTTTAATTTTTTAACTTCAATGTCATATTAAACATCTGGCAAAAATTGAAGAGAGTGTTATTGACAAAACTAAATAATTTGTAAAGGCCATTTAAAAAGAGAAATTCATTAAAATATTTTTGTAGTCTAATTTTTAATATTGCTGCCAAAAAAGAGTACTTTATTTATTTTTTGCAGAAAGTTTAATATGACAATAAAGTTTTTAAAAAAACATAAATATATAAAAAAAAAATTTAAATAACTTTTT